>CM050418.1:31842019-31889519 GCA_027564155.1 Gymnocypris eckloni scoliostomus
GGTGTTACATTTTCTGTGTAGATTGTAGTGTAAATAGCTAATTTATGGTAGCTCTCTATTTCATCTACATTGAATGTAGCATAGCTGTCATGAATCTGGTTGCCTCTCACCACACTACAACTGCACATCACCCATGGACTACAACTCCATCATTCACTGCACTACAACACACACATTCCCATCCACCATTGCACCAATCACACAGCTGTCACCAGTCACTCATTAGCCTTGATTGTCTTGCCACACCTGCACCTCATTCACTCACCCACATATAAGCAGCACACTTCCCTTCACACGTTGCCAAGTCTTGTTCTTGCCCCAGCTGACATTTCTGAGCGTTTACCATTCCCTCTGATTGCTACTTCTGTGTTTGACCCCGGACTGCCTTACCTTGGAACTCTGAACCTGTGCTTGTGACCTCGACCCCCGCCTGGTATTGTTTACGTTTCTGCTCTGCCTCTGATATTCCTGTTATTGCCCGTTGACCATTGCCTGTTTGATTCTGTCTAAATAAATATTACTGCACTTGGATCCAGTCTTTACAATAGCTATATCTAAATCATATATGCAGCTTTTCCAATGCTGGCAGCGATTCTTACACCGTGTCCACACTGGTTGTTGGTCGTGCTGACTGCAAATGTAGCTGGGTTTCCATCACCCTGTTTTAATGCGCATTTTGAAGTATCGCATGAGAAATGAGTGATGGAAACGGCAAATTTTGGATACAAATCCTTTAATTCGCAAAACAGTTTTTGTGCTCGCTTGAGGTGGTTTTTGACTTGTGCAAAAAAGGTTTAATGTGAATAATGGGAGATGGAAATGCTTTTTGAGAATAATTTCAAAAAAATGAATGTGACTATGTGCTATGAGATGAGAGAACTTGACTAGTAGCTGACTGATCATATTCCACAGCATCTGAAGTGTTGTGATGGTCATTCTGAAATGCCCGAGCAAAGTCTGTCATCAAAGTATTTCTGTATACATTTCTTACACGACTGTGTTCCCAAAAAGCAGCATTCACCTCCGAAAGCAATGATTGCATTTATTGTGCTTCGTCTGCTCGCTCTGTGGCACACGTAATTTTTCATATATGAAAATTTATTTTATTCAGTAGATTATCCTAGTTTTCTTAGTGATAGGCAATGTAGTGCCAGTTTACCAGGAAGTGACGATTTTGTTCTCTTTGACTCGTTGGATGTTGCTTGTTCGCAAATGTTTTTGCAATATTCCAATTTTGCGCATAAGTTAAATTCGCAACTCTGAATGTAAACCTGGCTAGTGAATAAGAGCTTAAAGCCACAATGAAGTGAAAGTTCAGATCCATTTGCCCTGTTGTCAGAAGTAAAACAAGAGCATGGAGTAGCTTATATGAATAGCTTGTCCAACACTGGCATTAATGTATACACTGAGCGTGGTGGTAACATCATAGCATTGTATCGCCCTGACTGCAACAGCAAAGTAAGAGTTTGAGGCTGACATACCGAAGTGAAAGTTTCATATCCATTTGTCCTGTTGTGGATTATAATGGGATCTTTTTGATTTTGTTGTCATATTATGCCACTCTCGTCCAATGCAGACACACTGTTACCTAGAATATAACTAAATGACTACCTTTCCATGGACATCAGTAATCTAATTATCTACCTTATTCTAAATAGACAATATTATGATTAAGGTGTTTACATTAGTTGCTTTTAGAATATTAATTTTATGTTCCTGTTATACATGTTATAGTATATATATTGATTAATGGCACATGTCATCACATCCCAACGCGATGCCATCTGACATCCACTCATGAGTTCCACGTATAAACATATAGTTCGTCTTCGTGATGATGGCATATACAGTTTGGGGTTTTACGAAAGCTTCAAGTGCAGTTAATTATTAGTCATACTATAACAGATGACGGTGTTGTCTAAGCCATGTTCTTTTGTTTGCAGTCAAAGGATTGACCACTGCCGTGTGTGTATCCTGTTGCAAAGTGCGGCGAAAAGTCCTACACGACGGTAATAATGTGATTACAGTTATGTTTATACTGCATTAATGCGACTAAAATAGGAATACTCCAAGTCTTAATTCGATTGGTGTTTACTTTGAGTATGACTTGAGCCGGATTAAGGTAATCAAAAATCTGTTTACATGGTAGATTCTTAATCTGAGTATTGTCTTAATCTTATTAAAATCGAAATACTGTTGTCCATGTAAACTTACTCACTAATTAATGTTTACCTTCAGGAGTAGTTTTTGATGCACAGTTTCTGCTGAACCCGCTAAAGTTGTAGCACAGGAGTTACATTTTGACTCTCCCAGAGGAGTTTCTAATCCACTAGCTAGCATGCTGAAACCAAACAGCTGTCAGGGACTTTATGCCCTAACTTACTGGCCTCAAATATTGACCTGGATTTCCCAAAATGCATCTTAATTACAGAAAACTGTACAACAGCTGTGGAGAAACTCTGCGCTAACAAGTCCTTTTAGCAGGCATAAGTGCTGTTTGCATCACAAGATTGTTTTTACTAACATATATGTAATTCCAAGCAGAAGAGTTGGACTTCAAATATGTATTTCTTGAGTTAAACGTCACCTCTGATTTCTTAGCTTGTTCTCAATCTTTTGATCTCTCAACTCCCACCTCACTTAGCGGCTTCATTAGCGGCTCCACAGGTAGCCGCCGAATGATCTGCGTGGGGCAGTGAGTTCATTACTGTTACGTTGGCAGGCCCAATGTATCGTGGGAGGACACATGCAGGAGTGAATGAACAACTTTCCCCTGACATGTTAAACATTGAGTGAACCCAAAGCAAATATGTATGCAGCTAATGGGTGGTATCCTTGTAGCTAAATGCTAAATTCATGTTTTCCTCTGGGGCATCTCTTGGCAGGCTGTAGTAGGGAAGGTTATTTTGAATCCAGATTTCAGAGTTAATGTATCGGGGAATATGATAACAGATTGCTGTTTAGTTGAAAATTGCAAATGAAACTGATGGTATTTATTCATACCCAGCTGACAAAACAGATTAAAGTAGCCTAAGGTGGTTAGCTGGTGTAAGTTGAGCATGAAGCTGGGCAGGTATGTAAACCAACCTTTTTCAGCTATTTTGAGGTGAGTGCGGGAGGTTGTCCCATATTTTACTGCTAGAAGCCAAAAATGATCAAGCGATAAATGTTAATGTAAAAAGGACCTGCTTGAGCCATTAGCACATCTTAGTTTCTGTCTTTTTATTTATTTAATGTAGGTATATATATATATATATATATATATATATATATGTTTGTTCATTTTTTGCAGCATTTTTTGTAATAAGTTTGTATTACTTAATAAATAAATAAACAAATAAAGTTGCTTACATAATTTATTTTAATGATTTTAGGTGTTATATATTTATGGCAATTAAGTTGCAAACTTGGATATAACTTAAAAGGTAAGATAAAATAAGCTATTTTAATGCTAAAATCACATTAACATACACTTTGCATACACGTAGCCTTGACCAGTTGTATTATTGATTTACTACTTTAGGTTTTATCATTATTTTGTTTATAATTGTGTTCATATAATTTTGTTGTGCATTTTTAAATAGGCCTATAGTTTTATTATTATTATTATTATTATTATTATTATTATTATATAGGCCCATCAGTTTTAATTAAATTTATTTTAGGTTAAACAAAATGAGAATGACATGTTACCTTGGCAATAAGCTGAAACATATATACCATAGGCGGAGTTTGGGGGGGGGGCACTGCCCCCCCAGATCAGAGCCAATTGATTTTGTCAGATCTATGAATACAAAAATATTTTCACATTGTCTCATTTTATTTGCATTATTGTATTTTAATGAGTATGTTAAGGCTTAATTATTTGTAATTCATGTAAAAAAATAAAAAATAAAAATCAGAGATCATGGTCTACCGGTAGGTGCCCCCCCAGGCAAAAATGTGAAACTCCGTCTATGATATATACATATATTTATAATATTTTGTTTAGTGTTTGTATTTTAGTTAGTTCAGTTCAGTTTATTTCAGTAAAAATTTATTCAAGTAATGAAACTTTTCTTTCTTTTTGAAGAATGTTGGTAGCCACTGAACTACTTCTCTCTCTCTCTCTCTCTCTCTCTCTCTCTCTCTCTCTCTCTCTCTCTCTCTCTCTCTCTCTCTCTCTCTCTCTCTCTCTCTCTCTCTCTCTCTCTCTCTCTCTCTCTCTCTCTCTCTCTCTCTCTCTCTCTCTCTCTCTCTCTCTCTCTCTCTCTCTCTCTCTCTCTCTCTCTCTCTCTCTCTCTCTCTCTCTCTCTCTCTCTCTCTCTCTCTCTCTCTCTCTCTCTCTCTCTCTCTCTCTCCACCATGGAAGTCAATAGCTATACCAGCAACTCTTTGATTACCATCATGTTTCAGTCAAGAAAGAAAGTTAAACAGGTTTGAAAATACTTGAGGGTGAGTAGTAGATGATACAAATTTCATTTTTGGGTGAACTATCCCTTTAAGGGAATCTTACCCACTCATCTCAATAGTGCACATTATCTTTTTAGACCAGCTTTTATTTAGACTACACTTAGACAATTACTCTAACACTTTTCCCTGTGTGTTGTCGGCAGATTATTAATGCAGAGTGTCTCTGTCTTTTCCTCCTGGCTCACAGCATGTTTTTGCTGAACTGGAAAGGCCTTTAGCGTGAAATTGTCTCCTGCTTGAACACCTCACTATCCCTCTCAAGTGTCTGGGAATTGTTTTAATTTATTTACTAATTTTTTTGTTAATGTGAAGGTGCCTTCCTCATTTGACAATCAGTTGTGGGTGAAATTAGCCTTGTCATTTCCATGCCTTTGCCCTTCCATTTCTATCGCTCTCATTGTTTTGTCAGAGCTGCCGACAACTGAATTTGCTTGCTGTGATTTACGTTTCCCAGCCCTGGATTTTAGTTTCTGAAATCTGGCCTGTGTAATATTAAACATGTTGTGTACCACACACTTACAGTCTCAAAGCGTCAGTCTGCAGAAGCTGTTTAAAGAGTCATTATAAAGTGGTGTGCACAGACCTCTGGAGGGGCAGGGGCGAAATGGCGTTACAAGGGCACAATCACGGACCCAGGGGAGAAGGGTGGGGGGGTGGAGGGTGAACGGTGATAAGTTTGGTACCCCTTGGCTAGGGGTGGGCAATATGGCAAAAATATATCACGGTTTTCTTTTTTATATATATATATATAACGATTCACGATATTATCACGATTCATTGTCATATTGTTTTTTATATTTTGCAAGTTGGTTTGAGTATTACAGCCAAACCAATTTTCCTGTTATAAATCCTTTCAAGGTAACAAAATATAAAAAAGGATGGTGTATATTTTGGCCAATGTGGGTGAAGATACAAAACTTTGTCATTGTTTTATCTTTGTTATTAAAAAAATGAGAACAAAGATACACATTACAAATACACACAATATACAAATAAAATAAACTGTGTTTTATTTGCAAGTACAATAGGTGTATTTAGCAGAGCATTCAAGAAACTGAATGAACAAATATAAAAATAAAACACTATATAGATTCCTATTAAAGAAACTGTATTCAAGTTTTTCAGTCAAGAGTAATGATTGTTTTTTCTCTTTGTGTTTGGTGTTTTATTAACATTAAATAAATAATTCACACAAAAATTAAATAGTGTTTTATTTTTATACCATAATTTACTCGATCAAAAAATGTTTTAAACCTCAATGAGTTTCATTCTTCTGCTAAACATAAATGCTATTTAGAAGAATGTGGAAAACCAAACAGTTGCTGGTCCAATGTGACTTACATATGATTCCCCATCAAAGTCAATGTGGTCAATGTTACCCAGATTCTTCAAAATATCATCTTTTGTGTTCAGCACAAGAAAGAACTTCAAACAGGCTTGGGACAACATTTGAGTGAATAAATAAAGATATGAATTAAAATTTAGGGTGAACTATCCCTTTAATTACAGTCGGCAGTATGTTTAGTACCACAGTTGCCAAGTCCGCTTGTTATACACAACTTTGGGCTTCTTTTTTTGTAAAGTTGCATGCAAAAATATCTGGTCGCGGGTTGCGTTTTTTTTGGGCTTACAGGCACATCTCAATGAATTAGAATGTTGTGGAAAAGTTCATTTATTTCAGTAATTCAACTCAAATTGTGAAACTCGTGTATTAAATAAATGAAATGCACACAGACTGAAGTAGTTTAAGTATTTGGTTCTTTTAATTGTGATGATTTTGGTTCACATTTAACAAAAACCCACCAATTCACTCTCTCAACAAATTAGAGTATGGTGACATGCCAATCATCTAATCAACTCAAAACACCTGCAAAGGTTTCCTGAGCCTTCAAAATGGTCTCTCAGTTTGGTTCACTAGGCTACACAATCATGGGAAAGACTGCTGATCTGACAGTTGTCCAGAAGACAATCACTGACACCCTTCACAAGGAGGGTGAGCCACAAACATTCATTTCCAAAGAAGCTGTCTGTTCACAGAGTGCTGTATCCAAGCATGTTAACAGAAAGTTGAGTGTAAGGAAAAAGTGTGGAAGAAAAAGATGCACAACCAACCGAGAGAACCGCAGCCTTATGAGGATTGTCAAGCAAAATCGATTCAAGAATTTGGGTGAACTTCACAAGGAATGGACTGAGGCTGGGGTCAAGGCATCAAGAGCACCACACAGACGTGTCGAGGAATTTGGCTACAGTTGTCATCAGAGGCGTCTTACCTGGGCTAAGAAGAAGAAGAACTGGACTGTTGCCCAGTGGTCCAAAGTCCTCTTTTCAGACGAGAGCGAGTTTTGTATTTCATTTGGAAACCAAGGTCCTAGAGTCTGGAGGAAGGGTGGAGAAGCTCATAGCCCAACTTGCTTGAAGTCCAGTGTTAAGTTTCCACAGTCTGTGATGATTTGGGGTGTAATGTCCTCTGCTGGTGTTGGTCCATTGTGTTTTTTGAAAACCAACGTCACTGCACCCGTTTACCAAGACATTTTGGAGGACTTCATGCTTCCTTCTGCTGATTGGCTTTTTAAAGATGCTGATTTCATTTTCCATCAGGATTTGGCACCTGTCCACACTGACAAAAGCATCAAAAGTTGGTTAAATGACCATGGTGTTGGTGTGTTTGACTGGCCAGCAAACTCACCAGACCTGAACCCCATCGAGAATATATGGGGTATTGTCAAGAGGAAATGAGAAACAAGAGACCAAAAAATGCAGATGAGTTGAAAGCCACTGTCAAAGAAACCTGGGCTTCATACCACCTCAGCAGTGCCACAAACTGATCACCTCCATGCCACGCCGAATTGAGGCAGTAATTAAAGCAAAAGGAGCCCCTACCAAGTATTGAGTACATATACAGTAAATGAACATACTTTCCAGAAGCCCAACAATTCACTAAAAAAATATTTTTAATTGGTCTTACGAAGCATTCTTATTTGTTGAGAGAGTGAATTGGTGGGTTTCAAAATCATCACAATTAAAAGAACCAAAGACTTAAACTACTTCAGTCTGTGTGCATTGAATTTATTTAATACACGAGTTTCACAATTTGAGTTGAATTACTGAAATAAATGAACTTTTTCATGACATTCTTAATTATTGAGATGCACCTGTATTTAAAAAAAAAGATATATGTTTGCTTGTTAGGGAAATCTGACAAGCAACTTTGTTTCTTTATTTATGTTCACCATATTCTCCAATGCATTGATTGAAACTATGTCTGCTTGCAGTCAATAGCCAACCAGTGCAATGATATAATTGCCATAGTGCCCCTTCATTTGAGAAAAATCCCATTCAGAAAGAAGATGGGTGATGCTGTAAATCAAGCGATGATAGAAGTAGAGGAGTGGGATGACTTTCTTTTAGCCTAATTTTTACAATGTTTTTTGTAATGTATTAATTATCATGGGCGTCAGGCTGTAATAAAAAACAAGTAGTCATATTCTAATACTGAGTAAATACATTTGGTTCCAATAGCCTAGTATGGCAAAATGTCTTAAAATGTATTTCTTATTTAACATTTAAATTTAGACCACATTATTAGATTACATTTTGACTTCATGAATACAAACAAATGACAGCTTAATGATTTTTATCATTATTTTGTAATAATAATATAATATAATATTTATTTTTTATATAATGTTTATTATAATTGAACATCATATTTTTCTATAATATTTATTTGGAATTTCGTTTTTATGTCTTTTATTTGATAGTTCTGTATACATTATTTTATTATAAAAGGTTGAAAAACAGTTTTTGAGCTTTAATGCACTTTCTCTCTGTATATGGCTGTGGGGACGAGCAGTTTTGTGGTGCTTGGAATTCTTTGTAACTATTATCAAACAAATATTGCCATATTGATGGCTCAAGAAGGCTTACTTGTTCGAATAACACATTGTTTCAATATAAAATAGCTATAAAAATAGTAACCGAGTGTTTTTCAAGTGTAACATTTTTGTAAAGTCTGGGGAAGAAAAGTGGAGATTTCCATAAAATATGATATATATTATATATTCTAGACTATAAATATGTGGCTGTGTTACAGCTCCCCTTTGAAGCTCTTGTGTTTTTCTCCTTTTCCATCTCTCCAATACAATTCTGCTCACAGGTGATTGGAGATGAGTTTTGTTCCCACTTTTGCTGCAGGCTGCTGCTTTTGTAAAATACCTTCTGTTTTTTCTTTTCAGATAAAAGAGTGGTTTCAGTTTAATATGTTGCAGGCTCATTTATTGGTAATGAGTATTTGATAATAAATAATATTGATGATAATCAATCTTAAAAATTGGGCTTGTTTTGGGCTTGGTTTTGAAGCTGCTGTTGCTTATTTGTCTCGAAAGATGCCAACAGGGTTTAGTACTGTCCCTTTAAGACCGGCACGCATCTAATATACAGGCACGCATCTGTTTCTCTCAGCTGTTTACTTTCATTTTAGAGATAACCAACTGAGTCTATACATAAACCTTGTATGCTTTGACAGTATTAGCACAGAATATATCTTCGTTCAGTTATCAGGCGCTGTTTGACAGGTTTTTTGTGCGTGAACTTTGTATGTGCTCAGAAAATAAGCGCATGTCTGATCACCGCGTGAATTAAACGTTTAACCGGAAAGGCTTTAAAGCAAATGCAAATAATGTACTTTTGTGATTGTGAATAAGTGCAGTGCCCAATGAGAGTAATTCTACCGCAGAGTTAACACTGATGTGATAGTATGTCGCGTTGTACAGTATTGATACAGCAGCGACAGAACTGCAGCTGATAGAATGTGTGGTGTAGCACGATACTACAATATTTCTTCATAAAAGCAGATCGTGGAGAAATCGCAGACTGGACATCAAACGAGCAGGGGCTCACTTTCAGCCATATTCATAATCCAGTGAAAACTTTTTTGGTTGTTGATGTTAATAATGTATTTTAATGTCGGTAATAATTTCACCACCACCAATGCATCTAATATTCTCTCTGTTTCCATGTTCCCTTATGAAAATTAGCCATGGTTTTACTACCAATAATCATTGTTATTCTTTGGTAGTTTCTTGACTACCAAGAAATTTTTTTTTGTGGTTATTCACACAGACCTAAGCCATCTACAACCTTTAACATGCATTATATAAAAACAATGAGGCAATAATGATTAGTTAATTAAGACTTATGTGGTTTAATTCTATAACACTGTTAAAATACATAATGTAATACAAAATAAACAATTTATGTTCATTATATATAATTACAAAAGCATACAAAGGGAGCCAAATGCCTGGTTATTGCCGCTGCTACACTTACAGGATGATCAAGTCCTTGTTTAATATTGACCAAACATTTAATTAAAATATCCACTTAATCTTTCATTTTTGGCCACCTTTTTGTGACAGATGAAACAGCCTCTATAATACATTCAACAAAAACATGTGGACATACAAAAATGAACCATGGTTTTATCGTAGTAAAACTGCTTCAGCCATAGGTAACTCTCTAGAGCAACAATTGTAATTTGTAAATAATACAATTTAATTGCAATTTATTCATTTATTTACTATTATATTTGATCCCTATTGTATTGTTTTATTTTCCATAATATTGGAAGGAGGGGACACAACAATACAATTCTGCTTGGGGCACCCCCATTTGGCCAGAAGCGGCCCTGAGTATATTCCTATACACTTCAGACTTCATCCAGCTGCTTCTGTCCTCTGTCTCATCACTAAACAGCAGTACCGCAGATCCACTGGAAGCCATGCAGCTCATGCATCACACTGCTCCACCATGTTTCACTGATGATGTTGTGTGCTTTGGATCATGCGCTGTTCCAAGTCTCCTCCATACTTTCCTTCCTATTATTCTGATACAGCTTGATCTTAATTTCAGCCGTCCAAAGAATGCTGTTCCAGAAGTGGTCTCGCTTTTTTAGATGTTTTTTTTTGGCGATGTCTAATCTGGCCTTGTTTGCACCTTGTTGTGCAAGTCTTCTCTTGATTGTAGACTTTGACAGAGACACACCTATCTCCTGGAGAGTGTTCTTCACTTGGCTGGATGTTGTGAAAGGGATTTTTCTTTACCATGGAGAGTATTCTCCGATCATCCACTACTGTTGTCCTCCGTGAATGTCCAGGGCCCTCATTCATCTACAGTGCGTATGCACAGATGTGTGCGTAATGAGTGCCTAAGAACAGTTTCATGTAAAGTATGGTATTTACCAACTTGTGCTTATACATAGAAATGTGCTTAGAGTGTTAGAGTGTTAATCTAGTGTTAGAATAGCGACACTACACATAAAAACATTTAAGAGTGTCACAGTATGCATTAAGCAAACCACATATGTCCTGTGTTTCCTTTCATTGTATGTATGTATATATATATATATATATATATATATATATAAACTCAATTCATCATTTGTGTAGTTTTAAACAGACAAGTTGCATAATTGGTGTCAAACCCTATAAAAGACAGCTGTGACAAATGTTTGTCTCAGTGCAATGGCTTATCTTGCGTTATTGGAAGACTGGGCAAACAATACACCCCTCAGGGAGCGCGTTTTCAAAGATCGTACTGATCTGCTTGGCGAGAGCACAGAGTAGCTTCTAAGTAGAGGTTGGGGTTTCAATCACGTGATTTTTAAAGGGAAGTGTTGTCACCATATATGGTTCAACTGGAGGCATTTCAAATGCAAGTGACCGTGAACGTAAACGAGCATGGTACTTACACACATGCGGGATTTATCAACAATGATTACTTACTGGTGTGCGTAAGAACTGCGCGCGCACGTTTGATAAATACAGATTTTCTTGTACTGAGGTACGTTCTAAATTCATTCGTAGGACAAAATATAGAACCTTTTCTACGCATTGTTGATAAATGAGGGCCCTGCTCTTTTTATGTTTCTGAGCTCACCAGTGCATTCTTTATTTTCTCAGAATGTACCAAACTGTTGATTTGGCCACTCCTAATGTTTCTGCTATCTCTCTGATGTATTTTTTGTTTATGAAGCCTAACAATTGTCTTTTCACCTGCATGGAGAGCTCCTTTCGACCTCATGATGAGGGTTCACAGCAACAGCCTACAAATGCAAATTAAACACTTAGAATCAACTCCACAGACCTTTTACCTGTTTAATTGATGTAGAACAAATGAAGGAATAGCCCATGAAACAGCTTTTGAGTCAATTGTCCAATTACTTGTGGTCCCTTGAAAAAGGTGGGGGGTTCATATGAAAGAGCTGTAATTAATTTACCTTTCCTCCAATTGAGATGAGGATCAAGAAACAAACTAAAGATACATGATTGCTTCAGCAAATGCATTTTTACCTCATTAAACTGCTTTGGATAAAACCAAACGTGTTTCACTTTAAAGGCATCGCAAAACGTGCAAAAAGTAACTTAGTTCGATTTCACTGAAATGTCGCCATAGGTTAATTTTTAATTTTTCCCCATAGATTCGTAGTAGAGTTACGATGAAAAAAAAAAAGTTAGCATCGCCCCTGGTGTCCCTTACGACTCAAAGCCTGTGTGGAGAGTCTGCTGGTTCTTAGAAGTTGAACTATCAGAAAAGGGGGCTCTGAAAGCGCTCTGGGTGCTGTACGAGTGCTGATGTGTGTTGTGAAGTGAACACTGCTAATAGACACAGCGCCAGAGGAAAGCACTATTTTTGGCCTCAGATACAGATAAGTTTGGCAGCTCTCCTCTCTGTCTCTCAAAGAGCTACAGGTCAGCCAGCAACGGACCTCAAACGAGTAAAAGAGTGAGTTCTAATCTGGAGCTGGCGAACCCTGCCATCGCTGAGGCAGCTCAACATAGACGCCTCCTCTGCCAACTGGTGCGAGAACTGAAAAATGGAAATATGGATTGTGCAGTGCAGAGCAGAATAGCACAGATAGGATTGGGAAGAAACGTTGAGATGCAAAAAGTTTATTCAGTGATACGAAAAGATAGGATTAGTGAAAATGCATTATGACTGGATTTATTCAAATAGGTGCTTATGTTTCTTAACACTCCATGTGGATACATCACAGTTACATTTATCTTATGCTGCATTATGCCTTTATGCCTAAAAGATTATGTATTGATCTGCAAATGTAATTTTCTATTGATAGCCGCCGTACTGAAGGAATCAATAGGAGGTAGACCCTTTCTGTGTGCTATTAATACTGTAACGGCTTCTAAATGAGGCAAATATTAGATTTGAAATAAAAGCTTTTCTCTGAGGAGGAAAGGGAGGGAATGCTTAAACAAGTAAATGCATACATGCATACAAATATTGTGAAGTAATAATAAGCAATATATGATTGACATTTTGACATGTTCCTGCTTAACAACAACAACAAACGGTGAGATAAATGTAAACGAATGGTTCCAATCCATAAACATTAAAATACTTTCTTGACAATATTAAGTGACCATAAAAATACATTTCTCAACATTATGTCACAAATACTGGCAATTGAACTCAACCTTAAGACCCAGAATATTCCTTTACGAATATTGGGGAAAGCTTATTTCGATATTATCGACTTGTATTTTAGCCGATAGCAACAGTTTAAAGTTAAAATGTCTAGATGGATTGTTTTTGCTTTTCAAGACATTAACTGATGGACTGGAGTGGTGTGGATTATTGGGATGTTTTTTATCAGCTGTTTGGACTCTCATTCTGACGGCACCCATTCACATCCATTGGTGAGCAAGTGATGAAATGCTACATTTCTCCAAATCTGATGAAGAAACAAACTCATCTGCATCTTGGATGACCTGAGGGTGAATAAACTTTCAGCAAATTCTCATTTTGGGTGGACTATTCCTTTAAGTGCATTACAATATATATTGACGCTAAACAGATACCCTGCATGCACTGTAAGTTGATTTGAATAAAAGGATATTCAGAATGCATAAATCAAAAATGCGGTTGTGCTTAATAACATCTACTGTAAGTTGAGTGAGTGGGTGTTTTGGAGAGCATGAGCATCCATCAGCATTTAAATATGATGTCTAAGTTAACATTCTGCATGTTTCTCATTAGGCACGGACTCTAAATCTAAATTAAACACACAGATGGAGTAAATCGTGCATGTGCTATCGTTCGTCTTTGTCAGCATCCACACCATTAAAATCTCAATAAGGCTTATGGCCTGCGGGTCTGTGCAGGCGCTCCTTGGCCAAAGAGCATGTCTAATCCCGCACAACCTCGCCGTCACTTCTGGATTTTGTTTAAGCCAGGCTTGATGAAGTGCTTAGCACGTCGCACAATAGAAAAAACATCTTTAAAAGCCGTCAGATCAAACTTTCTGCTTTTAAAAGTACTGGAAGAATGTTTTGAAATGCCTTAAAAATCACGAATGGGATAAGAAATCTTCCCCAACTCTAGTTCCACATGCTCCGTGTCAATATATTCACACATCTCAGCTTTATGTGCTTTAATGTTTATTCTTGGTTCCACTTTGAATTCTGTGCAGCTGTCGCTGTCTATATATCTATGCAGGCTATAGTTTGAGTTTCTGACCCTTGGAGAGTGTCTTATCATGGTCCTGGAGGACATGGCAGGTTCTCTGGAGTTTATTGAGAAATGTTAAATCATTCAGTGGCCTTTCTTTTTTTTCTGGAAGTTGATGTGAAATACTTGAGTTGACATCCGATGCTCAGTTTGAACTTTTCAACTGGAATTCGCTAATTCTTTTATAATTATTATGTATGCGGCTTTTACAAGCTCAAATTAATGAGAGACTACATGGGATATTAGCACTTTAAAAAAATAATTTATCACACCGCAGGAGCACTTAAATGAATTAAGGCAAAAAAATAAAAAGATGTTCTAGAGTGGTGGACAAATTTAAAGGAAGTGGCGAATTGTCGCTGTGTCTAAAAATATACTACTTTGTGATTTTTTTTAAGATGTAGGTAAAAAAAGGTAGTATTAAAGGAACAAATTATTATTATTGTTATTATTATTTAATATTATGTGTTTATGTAAATATTATATTATTTTAACCTTTCAATAATCAAAATGATCCATAATCGCACACACACACACACACACACACACACACACACACACACACACACACACAAATATATATACAAATCAAGGTAATTATCTTTTGTGCAGTTCCCCCCAAAAATTAATAAAAATGTGTATAGATTATTTTTATTTACTTAAAAAAATAAACAATACTGAATTAAATCAAATGAAATGCTATAAAATTAGGTTTAGTAAGACACAAGAGTATAAGAAACAATATTTAAAATAAAATAAAGGTTAACAAACAGACAATAAATAAATGTGGTCAAATCGATTAATCGTGAAACAAAGTTAGTGTTGGTTAGCTAGAATCCGATGCTAAATCTGCAAATCTTTCACTCTCATGTGAAAATTCCAATTAAGTAGATTCCTATTGAAATGACCCACGTAAATTAGCAGAGCAACAGTAAATGTAACCACACACTGTCATCTACCCTTTTATATTAGATCCCTGAACAGAAATCTTCTTTGTTTGTCATTCAAGTCTTTTATTTTGCACATCAGTGCAAATGTTCTCCCCTCTGAGAGAATCGCAGGTAGAGTTTACATACAATTCGTCATCCACTCCTCGATAAGAGTGAAATTCTGCTTCAGTGTCGCCTCAGGTGATGCAGCCAGTAAGGTGAAGCCGGAGTATTTCCAGATAAACCCACCAATCCATCAATGGGCGAGATAATGACAGCTGATGATTACAATAGCTTATATACGTCTCCCCAAACTCCTGCAGGGTGTAACATGAAGAGAGGGATGCTGGGATTACCAGGGGAAGCTGGAGAAAGAAACGCGAGGAGGGAGGGGCGCCGGCAAAACAAAGAGGAATCTATCCACGATCCCATCGTCAGTGTGTCTCTGGTGCTGTGTACGAGGGAAAGCCAGATTCCAATTCTTGGGATGTTAATGGAAGATGGCGCTGGTCTTCAGGCAGGAACGGAGCTCCAAACAAGCAAAGATGTGTGTGCTGATACATGAAGGCCAAAGGCAGAGTCTTGTGACGGCAAGACATGGGTTAGTCCTCCACGGTCACAGCGGCTTCTGTCAAAACTCTTCAGAGAGAGCCAAAGAGTACAATATGTCCAAAAGCAGAATGGAAGTTTTTTTATGTCTGGTTTGGATTTCGAATACATTACCATCAATAATCCAAGAGTATACTTAAAATATCTGGATACAAACAGGCCAATTTGATCATCACCAGTTGGAAATTCCCAATAGACAATCCAACAGAAAAAAAAATGGAACTCGTGTTGCATTTAAGTCTTCTGAAGCTATAGAGTAGCTTTGTGTTACAAACTTGTTAAAAACTGTATTTTATATTGCTTTTCTAACTACTTTTAGAAGATTCTTAGATCAGCTTTTATTATTTAATTTTTTTTTGTGAGCTGCTTTTCACATGACACACATACAAAACATTCTTGCAATTAATTAAAGTATTTAAAAAAGAAAACATACTGCAGTGTATATGTAAATATTTTGACAAATATAATATATAAGTATGTCTGTAGACTACATTAATTACAATATTTCTATTTATAACCAATACATTTCTCTGAAATTTTCTGTGGACCCCGTAACACCCCTTTACGACACCCTGTGGGCTCTCGACCCCATTTTGAAAACCATTGCTTACACAAAGCTATTGTATGACTTCAGAAGACCAGGAATATAGTGCATGAGTCATATGGGGCTCTTTATAATCCTTTGTATGGCCTTTTGCGGGGGTTTTGTGACTGAAAGCCTGTGGTCACAATATGCTTTCATTGTATGGAAACAAGTGTTTGTTAAATTTATTTAATTAATATTTAATATTTTGTTGTTCTTTTTTTATTTACATTTGGGTTTGTTTCATTTTTTGTTGACTATTGTGTTTTCGCTTTGTATTTTGTTTTGTTTGATTTTATTTATTTGTTCTTTGTTTTTTTGTTTTATTGTTTTGTTTTTGTATTTTTTTGGTCCTTTATGTTTTGTTGTTTGTTTCAGTTGTTGTTGTTTTGACATTACAAGTCATACTGGTTTGGAAAAAACATGAGTCTGAATAAAGTATTTTCTTTTTCTTTTCTTTTTTTGAAGAATTAGTTTATTAATATTTGGCCTACAAGTTTTGGAAGTTTTTCATGTGACTCATTTTGTCAACAAACTCTAGTGAAGGCCGTAAATGATTTCACTCTCCTCTGTACCAGATGTGCATGTAACAAACAGAGCTTTGAACTTTATTAATCTTTCCCAGCTTGATAATCACTGTTATTTTGCTCCCATCTTTCACTCAGAAACACAGAGAGATCCATATGAAGATCCTCTTATCTGTGTCCTGAATGCACACACACAGTGTCCGTTTAAGCCGTAGTGTGTCTCAGTCATTGGTACAGCAAATATCAGGGTTGTGAAGTCATCCGGCCCTCCGGTGGTTCCTGTGTGTGTGGAATCAGCACAAAGAGCAAAGGGTCGACAGCCGCTGAAAGGGTCCTGAGACATTGTCCAGAGCTTGATTGACTTGAGCATGCAGCTCCAGACAGCATTTCACACTTCATAAAGAGCAGAGAGGAAAGCGTTTGCCCTGACAGGACCCTTTGTTTATGTGTAACATAGTTCAGAGTGCAACACTGTGCACAGCACTGGGTGGTCCGGTGGCCTCGGCCTAAACACATATCAAAATATCAAAAATAACACAACATCATTATGAAGGAGCAGCAGCTGTGTGGACAGACAGATTACATTTAACTTGAAATGTTTGTCAGTCATTGTTGTATGCATAGTAATCATATATAATTATTAGTGTTAGTGCTATTGTTGTAATTTAATAAATAAAATATTATACATTATATAAAATGTTTACATAAATATGACAAATAATCAACATAAATATCATAATGCTTTTTTACTTTATTTCTACACACATATAAATTAAGTGTTTAAATATACTACTACTACTACTACTAATAATAATAATAATAATAGTTATTATTATTATTATTATATTTTACTATTTATACAATTTTAATAAAAAAGAATAATAATAAAACACTAATGATTATATATAATTATCAGTGTTAATATTGTTGTAATGTTTTTATTTAATCAAATATTCTACAATATATACAATATTTATATAAATATTTAAAATAATAAACAAAATTTTATACTTTTTATTTCTACATACAAACAGAAATTGTTTAAATATAATAATAATAACAATAATAATAGTAATAATAATACTAATAATTTAATTTTGATTTAGTTTTATTATTATTATTATTATTGCTGATTAATAAAATAAAATAAAATTATGTTGTTATTTTAATAAAAATTTCAAATTTTTGTGCATTTACATGCACAGTAATTAATATTAAACATATCACAAAATGATAATAAAAATACAATTAAATATGTATTGTTGATGCTGTTGTTCTTGTAATGTATTTATAAATATGTATTAAATAGTAATTTTTATCTAATTATTTAAATACATCATTTCAGAATACACATCATATAAATACAAATGTGTTGTGATGCAACTAAAAGCAGGCATGGGTGTGAAATAACAAAATATAAAATGCATTTAAAAAACGCATTTAAAAATACAAATGCATAAATTAGCCAGTGTAAATGCAGAAGGCCTGAATGGAAGCTCAGGTCAGAATGACATCAAGAGGTCAGAGGTCAAATGGTTTAGAGAGGTACAGACATGAAAGAAATGCATTGAAAATGAACAATTGGAAAAGTGATCAGTGTGCTTTGACGGAGTACGTGAGCAGACGCGTGTCGCTTTGGGAATCGTTCCTCACATGTATGGTTTTATTGTCTGCCGCAGGCTTCATGTGTGCCGATGAGGCCTATGGGACAGATGCAGAGAAATATTCATCTCCTTCTATGTTTATTGCCCTTTTTTTCTGGGAGCCTTTCAAGATTTACTATGGTCCACATCTTGAAAGCTTTTTTATAGTTGCAATGTTAAGCCCAAATGAGCATTCCTCCTCCCCAGACGTAGCGTATATCATGAGTCTGACCTGAGCATCTGTCCACAACACACACATTCATCTGTAGCTTCAATATGCATATCATATTCCAGCTGTATTAAATTCTCTCTCTTATAAATTAATTATCGTTTGTTGGACACACACTTTTGAGAGTACAGTGACAGAACAGTTGTCTTGAGCAGCACTGACCGTCCATGAAAGGATGTTAGTACAGCTATTGGATTGATTTATCTGAACTGTTTCATAAAACAACAATAAAGGGATATGATACCCAAAATCATGTGGAATTATATGATTGTCACATTTTGTTTTCATAAACAAAACAAAAAATATATATATACACACACACACACACACACACACACACACACACACTTTTTAAATGCAAATAAAACTATGGCAATGTTTGGGGAAGAAAATAGAGCATTACCATGGTATTTCAAAGGGTACAATATTTATGGAATAATACATTACGTAATCAAGTATATAGGTAAAGTAACATCAACGAGATTAGAGCTCCCTCACGTATTGAGGAGCTAAGCCATTCAGGGCTTTATAGGCGATTTGCAAGATTTGAATATGCATACAATGTTTAATAGGGAGCCAGAGCATTATTGACAGAACAGGGCTAATATGGTCATACTTCTTGATTCTAGTAAGAACTTAAGCATGCAGAGCAACCACCCAATAGAGAATTACAATAATCTAACCTTGAGGTCATGAACGCATGAATTAACATTTCTGCATTTGACATTGAGAGCATAGGTCGTAATTTAGATATATTTCTGAGATGGAGAAATGTGGTTTTACACAAGCTAGAAATGTAACTTTCAAGAGAAAGATTGCTATAAATTGCACACATAGGTTTTTTACTGATGACGAAGAATTGACAGGGCAGCCATCAAGTGTTAGACAGTGTTTTAGGTTATTACATACATTTATGTCCAATAATTAACACCTCTATTTTTTCAGAATTTAACAGTAAGAAATGACTCGCCATCCAGTTTTTTATATCGACTATGCATTCCATTAGTTTTGAAAATTGGTATGTTTCGTCGGGTTGTGAAGAAATATAGAGCTGAGTATCATCAGCATAACAGTGAAAGCTAAAACCATGTTTCCTGATGATACCTCCCAAGGGTAACATGTAAAGCATGACAAGTAACGGCCCTACTACTGAGCCTTGAGGTACTCCATGCTGTACTTCTGATTGATATGATACATCTTAATTTCCTGCCACGAACTGACGGCGGTCAGATAAATACGATTTGAACCATGCTAATGCACTTCCACTAATATCAACAAAGTTTTCTAGTCTATTCAAACAAATGTTGAGGTGGATAGGCGCTAAGATCCAATAGCACTAATAGAGAGATGCAACCACAAACAGATCCACGTATCAAAATACAATAGAATTGCCATTTGATTTGATTCTTTATAAGTGAAGCAGGATTTTTGTATTTATTTAAGGCATACAGTCATGCTGGCAGAGTCACGAATGGTGTTAATGTTTTTTCTTTTTTTCCTGCATGTAAAACAGACCTTTACTCAAAGCAGAGGCCTGAAGTGTACGGTTCCTCCATCTGCCCTGAAAACCCCTTTCTGCAGCACGTTTGTCCCACAGCGTCTGGCCACATGGGGCAGGCATTTGATCCTATCACACAGCAGAGCAAACACACAGGTGTGCGAAGCATGTGCAGGTGCGCCAGTGATTCTGCTAACATCAAAACATTTCATTGAAGTACCCGAGGAAACAATCGCTGCTTTCGTTCGTCTTGAGTTTGACAGTCTCCTGAAAACAGACTCTCAGTGTGTTTTGCATTGGAGAGCTGAACCTGAGCATCAAGACGAACTGTCACAATATCTGTAGACCTCCACTTAAGTCTCTTTCCCGCTCAGAGCATGAAAACAAACTTTAAGCCATGTTTAACGTGAAAGGAAATCTAATCTCAGAGATATCAACTCCTCCATTGGCTACAGCTAAAACTGAGCAGCTATTTTGGTAGATGAAGTGACTGTTGCAGCCACTGCATGTACTGTCTGTCAAAGAGGAGCGTCTGTGCTCTTGCGCACCTGATCATTCAAGAACATTCCCATTGCTGAGTGACAGTCTGACAGCTTACTCTCAACGCTTTCTTTGTTAGGATGGGAGACAGCAGGACTCACAAAGATACACTTATATTATATTGTATATTGAATACATATAATCGATACGGAAGGAAGCTCAGACAGACGATTAGAAAATACACAGGTATCTTTATTCACAGAAACTGAGGCAAATGGTAATGGCAGGTGAGTAGCAAGGGCAATGGAACAGTTATTGGAGAGATGGGAAGTATAACCTTGTTTCTTGTTTCGCAGGAGATCATGGAATGGAGACTGGAGATATCACACACCTCTGATGATGAGCAGAGACAAGATCCACAATGATATGGCACTTGAGACACTGGAGTGAGGAGCAGAGACACACACTGGGGGAGACACAAGAGGTAAGTATACAAGGTATGTCTTTCAATGTATAGCGCTTGAATAACCTTAAGTGAGTCCACTTCGTATGCACGAGACCGGACACTGAGTGCAGTGAGGTGTGTGCTTATAAAGGAGTCTTTATGATAATGATGATTCCAGACAGGTGCGGTGTGCGTTGTGATTGGGTGTTGGATGAGCCTGGTCGATCTGTGACAATAATCAATATACTGATGTTAAAATACATACAATGTATAGAATATATATATATATATATATATATATACACACACACATATATTTATAAATATTTGTAGCACATAATATGCATAATATTATATTATACCTGTTACATAGAATAATGTTATATGATTATATTATATGATTAATAATAATAATAATATGTAATACTACCACTAATGTATTATATTATTTTTGTGCGTACAAAACATTTGTAAACATTTGTAGCACATGATATTGTTTTATCTATTAAATGTATAATAGATTTTGCTTGCAATCTTACCGGTGTATGTCGCTTTACATTTTCTATTATATTTAATTATTTATTTATATAATACTAATATAACCCTAATCCTAACCATAATTTTTACATTGCATTTACATTTATTCATTTAGCAGACGCTTTTATTCCAAAGAGACTTACAATTGAGGAATACAATAAGTGATACATTATAAAGAGGCAAACATACAGAGGAAGTGCTTGTAATACACATTTCTAGGCAGTTTTCAGAGCAAATTCTATCCAGACAGTGAGCGGTTAAGGGAAAGAGAGCAAAGTTAAGGAAAGAGAGTTACGTTTTTTTTTTCATGTAGTTAATTAATATTACTCAGTACTTAAATGTATAATTACACTGTTATTATATGTTGCATTTCCACGGTGTAATTAAGTACTAAGTAATATCAACAACCAATATGCACTTACTATATGGTTAAACTTGGTTTTGGTTTGGTTCAGGATTAGTACAACTCACATTTTTACATAATTTACTGCTTTTACTATAGTAAGTCCATGTAACGTGATATGGAAACTGTAGAATCCAGTGTTCATTTAAAATTAATTGAATTAATAATTAATTGATTAACTAAAAACAACAACAGCGCATTTTGTGTGAGAATATTAATCTAAAATATGATATTGCATTGTATTTTATGCAAGTAAAAATATTAAAATAATCTTTTTTTTTTTTGTCCAGATAATAGTGTAGTTGCTATTTAATAGTATCTACCAGCAGGGGCTAATAGGACTTTGCTAACCAGCCAAATTGTGACCCCCTGTTTGTGTCTTTATTGACCTCTCAAAATGAACATGCAATAAAACAAGCATTGCGATTGACAAAATGATTATGCCTTTAATTTTCATGCCAGCAATCAATAACTACATCGCTTCAAAATGATTCTACCGAGTGTTTTTACAAGAGTAAGTACAAAGGATATACTGCTTAAATAATCCATTCTTGGTTATTCATAACCTCAGGACGCTAAAGGCAAATTCAGAGCTGTATTTCTATTAAAGGCAGTGTGTGGGATCCCAGTGCGACTGCTTAAAAGAGAAAAAATCATAGACGGGCTAGAGGGTCAATCCCATCTAGACAGTGACTTTCCCTTACTGTGGATATGAGGTGCATTTTCTGACAAGTCTGAAGCAGTTTGCTGAAGTAAAATGTGGTTTCATTTGTTTATAATGCAATCTATATAATTGAATAAGATTGAATAGGTAAAGTAATTCATACTTCAACAAAAAAACAGTCGCAAACTCACTTTTAGCGCTCCACCTTTAACAATGATGGGAATAGTTCACTCAGAAATTACAAATGGTCACAATTATGTTACTTTAAACATGATTTCTTCTTTGGAACCCATTAAGAGATATTTTGAACAATGTTATGGTTGTTCTTTTCCATGCAACCTGAAACAAAGAAACCTTTCAAGCCTCACAAAGGGCAGTGTAATACAATTACAATACATGTGGTATATTACAAGTATAATGAAAGATTTGTCACGATAAACCATAGTTCTTATTTGGCATATATAGGCAATAGTTACTTATTGGCATTGAGGGTTCTATGAACGGTTAAAAATAAAAGTTGCAAAAGAGGGGGTTTTTAGAACACTTTTTTTCTTCTTTTTAAATTACTTATTTATCTTTTTGAATAAAAACATACTCTTGGACGACATCCTGTCATTAAACATGCCAGATTCTCAACAAGAGACAAAGTTTGCTCATCTGCCTCGAGGGTGGCATTAAATCAAAATAATCAACACCAAGCCTTCACACAATCAACTCAGTCCAATTTCTTTCCAAATTATTAGAGACCTTTAGGGTCATGAGTAAAACAGGCCCACCAAGTTTTGTTCCAATTGGTGTCCGTTAACCTTGTCTAATAGCTGCTGAAATTTGATTAGCCGATAACAGCCATGTGAACACAGCTTTAGACTGAATATCTATCAAGCGTCTGTTAAGAACCATTCTTAGAACATTTTAAAAGTCTAACTAATCTTTTTTTTAGAATAGAAAGTGAAATGCTCTTCATGGATCTTTCAATGCCAAAAAATATCTGTTGTCTTCAGAAGTGGGGAATCTTTCTGTAGCACAAAAGATTAGATAAACTGAAAAAAATATTAATTGCAAATTAATAAGTACACATAAAAAGTTATTTAGATAATTAAAATGTTCTTCACACTAAGAACTAAGAACTTCACTTAAAGGTCAAAATGGTTCTTTTGTGACATCAATTTGAAAAAAAATCACAAGAATAAAAATAAATGAAAACAACTTTTGACATGAGGTTGAGTAAATTATGGATTTTTTATGTACTGTAAATTATGTACTAAATTATGTAATATTATGTATTGTAAAACAAAGTATGTTGCGTCAAATTGTAGAGTTTCTTTAAAAATGACTTGCTTATTTATCCTCTTCAAAAATAACTCTCGGACAACTTCCTTTGATTAAACATCCCTGATCTTCTCAACAAGAAATGGCAAGTTTAGTCGTCGGCCTCGAGGGGGGCAGTAAATCAAAAGATGGCCTCCCTCTGAATCAACACAAAGCCTCGACACAATCTGAAAGCAGGTTTCTGTCAGAGCGCTCTCAATTAATGCTTTTGAAATGCCATCTCTCATTAAGCGCCGATGCCGTCGACATCTCGCAGGAATTAGCTGCAGGGAGAGAGCGCTGAGTATAATTTCAAAGAAGCTTCTGGTCTGGGAGGCGGAGCTTCTCTGTTGCATTATGGATATGAAATCATGCTTGGGTACAAAGAGACCAAGATGATTGAGAAAGTATTTAACTCTGAATTTATAATTGCTGTGAATCATTTTCAAAATTATAATGAATTGAATAGCCATGTAATTGAATCATGGCTCCAAGCTGTTTTTTTACACTGTCCAGCAAAAATGTTTTCTTGTTGGGTCTTACAAAATATTATTTGGAAAGGCATGATTAAATATTTACGAAAATGAATAATGTATTAAATAAAATATATATAATAATAATATATATATATATATATATATATATATATATATATATATATATATACACACATATATATATCTACAAGCAGCAGTAAATAAAATGTATATATAGCTGCAAGCAGCAATTATGATGGTTGTGCAATAAATAAATAAATAAAGAGGTAGTCTGAATGTTGTATTTGGTGGTCACTTTGTGTGAAAATGTATGTTTCTGACAAATGGTTCTTTGTTTTTGCAATTTTAATGTTATTTCTAGTGTGAAATCTGTATTATAGTTAGTTATTAAATAGCCACTTACCTGTTTTTGCTTAGTAAATACACGTGAGGCATATCTATTTCCACTTTTCAAATATTCCCTTCATCCCTTCAAGACAATAAATGCCTTTTCTGATCTGATATGTGACAGAAAAAGGGATAAGAAAAATTTCGGCAAAAGGCGAATTTGAACTCGGGTCGGTTGTGTTAAAGGTTAACAGCAAGCGCCATACTCTCTCCGACACTGCTGCTGTTGTCAGACAGGCATCTTTAATAATGTTGTCTAGCCCAACCACACATTTGTGGGTGAAATTAATCTAAATAGCCTCTGCCAACAAGGTGGGCTACTTGCACTTATAGTGTAAAGTAAATTCGGGTTAGACACCGAAATTAAATTGGACAAATAGGTGATTTTTTTAAGTGACTAAATCATGAACGAAAACCAAGTAAAAAAAACCAATAAATAAATCTGCTTTGTTTTCATTTGCATAACCCTTAAATTCTCTTTTTGGAATTTCTTTTTGGAAAATGGGATTGCTAATGGAAGTGTTTTTTTTTTAATTTGTTTTAATTTATAAACTGAGAAAGAAGTCAGTGGCATATCACTGTAACTGATTCTGAACAAAACGTTTTGGAGAACAGATTCAAAGGAATCATTTCACTCAGATGAATCAAAATACATTTCAACACACACTTCTGGTTTAAGTCCCACCCACATATGATTTTACTGGAAAATACAAAAACTGATACTTTTTTTTGGTGCTATTCATATACAGATAATAACTCCTCTGCACATCCCTAGTAGCCAAGTGTTAAAATAGCAAAAATTAATGAATAGGATAATGAATTCCTAAATAGAGAATTACTTCATTCTCAATGAGAGTTTCAATAGCTCTGAGTTCGAAACTGCACAAAATGAAGCGTTGTTCAGTTCCAGCTATTGATTTCTAGCTGTGCTTGCGTGATGTGTATTGGTTGACTCTCAGCGCGTGGACATTGAGCTGTTCACTTTGCTTAGTTCCCTGCAAGAATTGATCTAAAAGCTATTAAATCTTCCATGCCATTTTCCCTGTACTCTGAAAGAATTTAAGGATGTCACTTGTGAATGGAACTGGCCTTGGCAATGCTGGCCTGTGGTACAGAGAAAAGACCTCAAACCTTTAATGCCCACTGGAGTGCATTATAACCATTGCCGTGGCACTAAAAGTCAATTTTTGCGGCATAGCACTCAATCACTGTGAGACATAACAGCACAGAGCACCAATTGCGGTACACCACATTTATATTACAACATTGTCTTTTCACTGATGTTAAGACAAACGTCTGTCTCGACAGTAGCAGCTGCATGCAAGCAAGGCAATTCATACTGCTTTTGTGTGATGTTTATGTATAGATATGTGTGAGTGCTCAGGGTTTGAATTTATGCAGTGGGATCCTAATCCAGTTTGGAGAAGAGTTTGCATAATAAAACATCACACACTAACTCCATTGTCTCTAAGCTAGCTTGTGTTAGCGGTTAGCATTTGTGGAAAGTGCAGTATAGTGGGGGTGGGTGACTAGATTTCTCTCCCATCATTAGGACAAAGGAATAGACTGGTTTGTCTTTGTCTAGTCCATTCACCTGCAGGCGGTGGTAGAAAGATAGCTTCTCCCTTCACCTAATCGGTCTACGTCCTGCTAGTGATGGACGATTTTTCCTCTGGCTTCGTGTAGCGCTTTCGTCATTACATGACACTGCAGATGAAATGTACGTTTTTTTTATACTGCTCATTCAAATCTTGAGGATTGAACACAGACTTGGACGGTTCAACCTCAAGCAAAGAGTGTGGTCTTGCCAGACAGGCGGTAGATGATAAACAAATGATAGTATGAAATCTTTGAAATCTTTGTTTTACTTTCATAATGTTATTAGATATAGTGTATCATTTGCATAAAAAGGGACATTCTGACTTCTTAATTAGAAAGGGGAAAATTCATCAATACAAACTGATATTTGTCTTGACAAAAAGATGCAAATACACAGAGAGAGAGAGAGAGAGAGAGAGAGAGAGAGAGAGAGAGAGAGAGAGACTGTTAAAAAGTGATACAAATAGTCTGACAGTCTGACTAACTGTCAGACAGATTAACTCAATGGCTACATTCAAAGATAGATGGATGGATGGATGGATGGACGGACGAGACAGAGAGAGAGAGAGAGAGAGAGATAGATAGATAGATAGATAGATAGATAGATAGATAGATAGATAGATAGATAGATAGATAGATAGATAGATAGATAGATAGAAGGGGTGTAACCATCCATTGCCAAGCGTAAATATTGCTATCCTTATTTCGGTCCACATTTTCACACAATGTCCGTCTAAGCATTACCGCCAACACATTCATTTTTGTTCAAACTCACCTGTCACAACTCAATAGCCCCATTTCACACAGAGACTTTACTGGAACATTACTGGCAAATTGTCGTAAAGAGATCATGTGTGAACAGGACCTTTTGAAAAATACTGGTAAATTTGTTCTGGCATTTTATTGGTATGAGAAGCTGTAACATTAGCAGCAAATTGCCAGATCACATAATTGAGATTATCAGTATGAGCACGTACAGTTGAGAACGCACTGACGTAAGACGTCCACTCCAGGCCAAGCATAACATTCTGATGCAAATGGCGCATTTAATTTATGCTGTGTAGTTTGGTTTGAAGTCGTGGTGTATCTCGGCCAAAAGTGCTGCATGAATGTGATAGCTAGATGCAAAAATAAAACATCTTAAAACAAAAACACTGACTGCATTTACCCCTTCATGTTTACAAACACAACAACCGTTTACAGGTCATTTCTGGACTTACTCATGCAAATGATTTCCGCTGGATCAAGCCACTGTGTTGTTCATCTTAGGAAAATACAGATCTTATTCCTCTCAGAACGTCTTCTTCTGAGGTAAATTCTGTCTTATTCTATATTGTTTACTGCTTGATGCATTACATGCCACGCATCTCACGTGGACTATTGTGATATCAAAAGAAAGTAGCTTGTGGGCATGATCTAATTAGAGATAATAAAGTCAGACGGGAAAGACTGGACATCGCATTGGTTTCATATGGATTACTTTATCGCATAATATTTGTTTCTGATAAGACTTGCTTCGTTTAAAAGTAGACATGTCAAGCTTTTTATAGATATATCTCTCATGTCTCTTTGTCAAGTATTTGCCAAGTTTCAGTTAATTTTAGTGATGCAATTCAAAATGAAGATCACGGAGATCAAGGCTGCATACAGCCCACCTTGTTTGTGTCTTTATTTTACAAAAGCACAAAGTTTTGTTGTTATTATGACTGTATACAAATAAAAGTAGACCCTTTACAGATTTTATTGATAGAGTATATTGCTCTCATCTCTACGATCAAAAATGATGGAGTAATTTAAGTTCCTTTAGAGGCTCCTTCCTTTAGAGGCTCCTGGCGCCTCTGTCGATCCCAGGGGTTAATGATTTCTCAGAATTTACTGGTAATTTTAAACCAATGCGTGAATGGTGTTTTTCTGATAAAAAAATACAGAACGTCGTTGGCTGTTTACCAGTAAAGTCATTCAGGTTATTTTATATCAATTTACTGTGTGAAAGGGGCTAATGATAAGACTGCCTGAAAGTAGAGGTCTGGGCGGGACTGTTTTTTAAGTCCAGCTCCCGCAAGGTTATATCCCTCATCCACCCGCTCCCACGATATATTCATTCGTTCATTTGTTTGTTCACCCGCTGTCCGCTTTGAATAATTTTCTTCCCGACCTGACCGTTCCCGCTAAATGTAGATCTCATTTTCCAAATCTCACATTTAAATTTCCTCTACTGAAAGAGAGATATGCTAACTAATAAAATTGTAGTCTGCACAAAATTGTATTTGTTATTTTTTCATCTTGTCAAGAGTTTTTAATTGATATTAATTAGCCTTTTTTAAGACACAAGTGCATAACATTTACATAACAGTCCTGAGTGCAGGCTGTACCTGTGGTCAATAAGAATAAAGCGCAGATATGCTGTTCTGAATGTATGTTGGAAACAGGATACTGTTAGACTGCCCACTCCTGTTCAAATTACACCAGAGTTACTGACCGCTACCACGTTTCATTCGGGAATTTAATCCTCTGCAAAATAAATCTGCTCGGGTCCCGTGAGAAAGCTTCTGGAATGCAGACCTCTTCCTGAAAGCACAAGGCAAGTGTAAAAGACGCTCGCGAAAGTTGACATAACTGTTGAGCTATGTCTGAGAAGTTTTCTGAGTGTGCACACATTTGAAGCACATGTAAACAGACAGCAGCATCGACAGTGCACGGATACTGAATTTAATTCTCTCCAGTTTTTTTTTAGTGCTTGACTTTTAGTGACTAAATTACATCAAAATGCGCATCTTGCCGAATATCGTAGTAAACACAGTTGGTTAGGCCTATGTCTTAACATAAACAGTTGAGAAAAAAAATACAAGTTTATCAGTATTGGACCCGGGCTTCCAGTTGTGAGAGCAGACTAACAATAAACCTCTGTTAAAGAAAACAAAATCTCTCACTGCTCTTGACTGAACAACTTTTGTAACTTAAATAATTAATCTATATTTATTTAATTTATGCAATGAAGACTATGCAGTTTTATTTTACATACAATTATTACATTTCTGTACCTGAGAATTTATTTTAGACCTACCTTAAAGCCTTAAAAAACACAGTTTAGTTTAATCCGTTTAATTTGTTATGTGTCGAAAATATTTTTCACTCTGAGCCCATAGTAGCAAAGAGCCTTAAAATAAGTTTGAACAGATTTATTTGTGTAATTTATTTATTTTTATATTTATTTATTTATATTATCTTTAGTATATTATTTATTTAATAATTATTTATTTATTTATTTTATATTTATTTATTTATTTTTTATCAATTTTATATTGACAATTTTGTTGTATCATGCATGCTGCATATTACTGATATTAACTATATGGCTCCGTTATCGTCCAGGCAGAACTATTGTTCCAGCCACTAAAGACAGATTCACAAATAACCTGCTTTATCTCAACTGCTCTGTGTACCCATAAATACAGATGAACTAGACACAATTACTAGCAACATGGGAACTATCTTCTCTAATACGTTAGAAACTGTTGCCCCAATCAAATTAAAAAGGTTAGAGAAAACGTGCGCCATGGTACAACAGTTATACCCATTCTCTCAAGAAAGAAACTCGTAATCTTGAGCACAAATGGAGAAAAACTAACTTGGAAGTCTTTCGAATTGCGTGGAAAAACAGTATGTCCAGCTATAGACAGGCTCTAAAAGATTCCAGGACCGAGTTTATCCACAAACTCATAGATAATGTGTTCCTGTGTGGCTCAGTGGTAGAGCATTGCGTCAGCAGCGCAAAAGGTTGTGGGTTAGATTCCCAGAGAACACACATACTAATGAAAATGTATAACCTGGCTGCAATTGTAAGTCGCTTTGGATAAAAGCGTCTGCTAAATGCATAAATGTAAATGTAAATAATAACCAAAACAATCCAAGGTTTTTATTTAGCACAGTGGCTAGATTAACAAATAAACAGATGTCACCCGATCTAAATATTCCCTCGCAGTTTAATAGTAATGACTTTATGAATTTCTTTACTGATAAAATAGATAATATCAGAAATACAATAACAAATGTAGATTCTACAGTGTCTAGTACTTCAGCTTCATTCATCGCACCCAAAGAAAAGCTTCATTGCTTTACAACTATAGGACAGGATGAGCTAAATAAACTTATCACTGCATCTAAACCAACAACATGTTTATTAGATCCTGTACCAACTAAACTATTGAAAGAGTTGTTCCCTATCTGTCGGTCACTACGAGTTATGTCGTGACGACATGAGGATTACCTGGAAGCCCGAACATCTCTGACTAAGAAAGCGCCAATGAAATTGGCTAGTGGATTTGCAGACCTGAGCCACTCCCGTGCATACGGGTATAAAAGGGCGACAGGTGCATCCACTCATTAGATTTTTGCTTCGGAGCCGAGTGGATGAGAAGAGTGCTGATCTCCACAAAGCCCACGAAACGCCGCCACTTGGAGGAACCGTCCGCGTCTCCCGTCCAAGGCCTGTAAGCTGACAGCCGCTCTCGCGGCCAAAGCTTACAGTGCTGCGGGCCAGGCAGCCTCCGCCCTGCACGCCATGGCTATCCTGCAGGTTCACCAAGCCAAGGCGCTCAAACAGGTGCACGAGGGTAGTACCGACCCGGGGTTGATGCAGGAGCTGCGCACGGCGACTGACTTGTGGTTTACCACCACAAGCAGATACTAGCGTGGCTTTGTCCTCACTTCACGACGAGCTCAGCGGCTATATCAACAAGCACCCTGACGCTGCCTCCATCATAGCTGGGGACTTTAACAAAGCCAACCTCAGAAAAGTCATGCCAAACTTTCACCAACATATATCCTGTCCAACCAGAGGACTGAATACACTGGATCATTGCTACACCCAGTTTAAGAATGCCTACAAAGCTCGTTCCCTGCCGGCTTTCGGCAAATCAGACCACGACCATATTTCTCACACGAATATAAACAACGGATTGTTCAGAGACCCCGGTGGAGAGGAAGTGACGCTGGTCCGCCCACTCTGAAGCTATGCTACAGGCGTCTCTTGATGACGTCGACTGGGACATGTTCCGGGCGAGTTCAACTGACGTCAGCGAATTCACGGATGTAGCAGTAAGCTTCGTAAACACGCTAACCGAGCAAGCCACCGAAACAGTAACAATAAGGACATTCTCCAATCAGAAACCGTGGGTGGACAGATCAATCCGTGATGCGGTTAACCATCGCACTGCCGCATACAATGCCGGTCTTTTGTCGGGAACATGAGCGAATACAAAACAGCGTGTTATGCTCTCCGTGCAATAAGAGCCGCTAAACGCGGTACAGGAGAGAATTGAGTCACATTTCCAGCTCAATGACTCCCGGCGCATGTGGCAGGGACTGAAGACCATCTGTTCCTCTGGAAATAACTCTTCCGGAGGTGAGAGCAGATCCGTTGCTGGCGAGGGCTAAACACTCTCTGATCGCTTTGATATGCGTTAATGGCGGTAGCGCGATCCTGCCGATCAGCACGTCAGGAAGCAGCAGACAAAGCGATGTTTGTGCTATCACCTTTTCAGAGGATGACGTTCGGAGGGAACTAAAGAGAGTGAACGTCAGGAAAGCAGCAGGACCTGATGGGATTACTGGCGCGTTCTGAGGTCCTGTGCTGATCAGCTTGCTGGTTTGTTTACTTCCATCTTTAATGAGTCGCTTGCTACCTCTGTTGTTCCCACCTCCTTTAAAAATCTGTCATAATCCCTGTGCCTAAGAACAGTAAACCCTCTTGCCTGAATGACTACCGTCCAGTTGCCCTCACATCGACAGTCATGAAGGTTTTGAGAGACTCTTAAAGAAACACATTTGCTCCTCCATCCCTGCTACCTTGGACCCTCTTCAGTTTGCCTATCGGCCAAATAGGTCTACTGATGATGCCATCTCCCAGGTACTGCACTCCTCCCTCACTCACATCGACAGCAAGAATGGCAACTATGTCAGGCTGCTATTCATCGACTATAGCTCAGCTTTCAACACTATAGTCCCCACCAAGCTAGCTGTCAAACTATCAGACCTCGGCCTAAACACTTCACTCTGTGACTGGATCCAAGATTTCCTCACCGCCAGACCACAAGTGGTGAAAGTCGGCCAGTTCACCTCCAACTCCATCACCCTGAATGTAGGAGCCCCACAGGGCTGTGTCCTGAGCCCCTGCTATACTCTCTCTACACCCACGACTCGTGTCCTCACACAGCTCCACTTCCATTGTTAAATTTGCTGGACGATACTGTGGTTCTGGGCCTCGTTTCCAACAATGATGAGGCCGCATACTTGGAATGAGGTGGAGAGACCTACATCATGGTGCCAGGACAACTGTCTCTCTCTGAACGTGAGCAAAACCAAAGAGCTGATTGTAGACTTCAGGAAGAGACAGCTGCAGCCCTACACTCCTCTTATGATCAGCGGGACCCCTGTGGAGAGGGTGAGCAGCTTCAAGTACCTCGGTGTAAACATCTCCGAGGACCTGACATGGACTGCACACATCCAAACACAGGTCAAGAAAGCCAGGCAAAGGCTGTACCATCTCGACAGCTGAGAAAATTCAGGGTCTCACCAGCTATCCTGAAAACTTTCTATTCAGGGGCCATAGAAAGTGTACTGACTCAGTGCATCTCAGTGTGGTATAATAATGCCACAAACCAGGACTGCAAAGCTCTGCAGAGAGTCGTGCGCTTAGCTGAGCGCATCTCAGGGTCTACTCTCCCCTCTCTGCAGGACATCTACCTCAAAGCGTTGCAAAAGCAGAACTGCAAAAATCATCAAGGACTCGAATCACCCGGTAACCATCTTTTCATTTTACTGCCATCTGGCAGGCGCTACAGGAGCATGTTGGCTAAAACTGAAAGACTGCGGAGGAGTTTCTTCCCCCAGGCCATCAGGCTCCTAAACTCAGTCTCATAACAGCATAACATCCACAGGACTCAATTTAATAAACTGTAATCACAACCATTATTCCCCATCATCCACACTGCTGCTATGTGTACATTCCGGTACAACCTATTTGCACATTCTCATGCACTGCACACTTTATCTCATTGCACATCTTACCCTTATTTTATTTCATTATTTGTTTCTTATTTCATTCTCACCATATTTGTATATATATATATACTCTCGTGTTTTTGTTTCATAGTTTTTATTGCTTTTATGTTATTTTTATTTTATTATCATGTTTTATTTTTCTTTCTTGCACTTTCCATTGAGCGGACCTGTCCTGACTAACATTTCACTACCTATTATACCCTGTATGATTGTGTATGTGACAAATAATAAAGAACCTTGAACCTTGACCTTGAACCTTGCTACACTCCGGGTCCCGAGGTGGGCATGGCGCGCGGTACACTGCAGTAGGTATCTCCCAGCAGTGTCGCCACTCCCTCAGCCCCTGGACAGACCTTGCCTTTCTACGGGCCGGGTGCCCCTAGAACAAGTGTCCCGGCATACTGTTGTCACAACAGATGCCTCCAGCAGGCTGGGCGCTACATGCAACGGGCAGGCAGCCTCGGGGCTCTGGACAGGGCCCGACTGCTTTGGCACATCAACTGCCTGGAGCTGTGGGCAGTGCATTTAGCCTTGCGGCAGTTCCGGCCACTGCTGTTGGGCAAGCACGTGCTAGTCCGCACGGACAACACTGCGGCGGTCTCGTATATCAACCGGCTGGGGGGTATACGATCACACCGCATGTCACAGCTCCCCCGCCATCTCCCTCCTCTGGAGTCACAGTAGTTCAAGTCACTGCGTGCTGTTCACATCCGGGGCAGCTCAATCGTGCGGCCGGCGCTCTCACGACAGCTCACGTTCCCGGAGAATGGCGACTCCTCCCGAGACGATCCGCTGATCTGGAGTCGATTCGGGAAGCTCAGGTAGACCTGTTTGCCTCCCGAGTCCTCCCACTGCCAGCTGTACTTCTCCTGACCGAGGGCCCCTCGGCACAGACGCACTGGCACACAGCTGGCCTCGGCCTTACGCAAGTATGCGTTTCCCAGTGAGCCTACTTGCACAGACACTGTGCAAGCTCAGGAGGACGAGGAGCAGGTCCTGCTGGTTGCGCCCCATTGGCCCACCCGGACCTGGTTTCCCGAACTCATTTCCCTCGCGACAGTACCTCCCTGGCGCATTCCTCTGAGGAAGGACCTCCTTTCTCAGGGGCTCGGCACCATATGGCACCCGTCCAGATCTATGGAACCTCCATGTGTGGCTCCTGGACGGGACGGCAGACTTGAGTGGTCTACCACCGGCGGTGGTAGAGACCATCATTCAGGCTAGGGCTCCTTCAACAAGGCAAACCCACGCACTGAAATGGAGTCTGTTCGCGACCTGGTGTTCTTCTCGCAGAAGACCCTCAAGATGCACGATTGGAGTAGTGCTTTCTTTCCTGCAAGAAAGGTTGGAGCGAGGCTGTCACCCTCCACCTTGAAAGTGTATGTAGCCGCTATTGCGGCTCACCACGATGCAGTGGACGGCCGGTCCCTGGGAAAGCATGATCTCATCGTGAGGTTCCTGAAGGGGCCAGGAGGATGAATCCTCCAGGCCTCCCTTGTGCCCTCTTGGGACCTCTCTATCGTCCTGTCTGGACTTCAGAGGGGCCCCTTTGAGCCGCTGGACTCAGTCGAGCTGAAGTTCCTGTCTCTTAAGACAGCGCTCCTGGGCCACTTCCATCAAACGGGTCGGGGACCTCCAGGCGGTAAGCGAAGAGTGCCTTGTGTTCGGGCCGGTCTACTCACGTTGTCTTGAGACCCCGGCCTGGATACGTGCCCAAGGTTCCCACCACGCCCTTCTGCGATCAGGTGGTGAACCTGCAAGCACTGCCCTCGGAGGAGGCAGATCCAGCCTTAGCGTTGCTGTGTCCCGTAAGAGCATTGCGCATATACGTGACCCGCACCCGGAGCGTCAGAAGCTCCGAGCAGCTCTTTGTCTGCCACGGAGGGCAGCAGAAAGGGAAGGCTGTCTCCAAACAGAGGTTGGCCCACTGGATAGTGGAGGCCGTCGCCTTGGCGTGCACCAGTCGCAAGGCGAGCCATGCCCCTGGGGTGAGGGCTCACTCCACCAGGAGTGTTGCCTCCTCCCATGCGTTGGCGCACGGTGCCTCTTTGGCAGACATCTGCAGAGCTGCGGGCTGGCGACACCGAACACCTTCGCAAGATTCTACAATCTTCGCTTGAGCCAGTTTCTTCCGTGTATTGGGTAAGTAATGGGCGAAGAACTGGCCGGTGTCACGCTTGCTGCGCCATTCCCCTCACCCGGGATACGAGCGCCTTTTTCTCCCCAGTTCAGTTCCCGGACGGTGAACCCTGGTGGAATCCTCCAGCACCCCCGCAGTCAGACTGGGCGGAGCAGTCTGACGCCAGGCCCAGTACTGGTGTTAGCTCGCCAGGGTCTCCGGTCAGCCCCTGTACTGGGCTAGGTGTCCGATGGCCTGATTCTTCGGGTAATCCCATATGTGTATTCTTCCACGGTAAGGTTTCCCTCATGGTAAACCCGTGTCTTCCCTGTGACAGAGCTTCTGTCAGGTTCTGCTGGCAGCCCTCCTCCCTACTCCTAGGTAGGATCTGCCCCAGAGTCCAGTCGTATGTAGTACTGCCCCAAGCCTGGGCCAGTCCATATCAGTGTCTCCACATGTTACCTCCCTTCGGGCAGGATGTGGCCTCCGTAGCGCCCTTCTATGGAAGGCTCGCTTCCCTGCCGTTACGACAAGCTGTAACAACAAATAGGAAAGACCTGAAGCTGTCTTTCACTGAAGGTCGAAATCCTTCCGATTCCGTGGGGGAAAGGAACAGCGGCAGCTATCTCCAGCAGCGATGTACTCAGTGGTCGGTGGGCACCAAGGTTAGCGAATTTGCACTGGAGCGGTAGGAAGGTTGCAACCTCTTGCATGGCATTTGTCTGTCACGCACTCGCTTGTCAACATCTGCATGCCACAAGGTTGTGACGGGTTCAGCTTGTGGCGCTTTCCATAGACCCCTATGTCGTCACGACATAACTCGTAGTGACCGACAGATAGGGAACGCCCAGGTTACGTCACGTAACCCGTTCCCTGATGGAGGGAACGAGACGTTATGTCCCCATGCCACAATCTTGAACCATCGCTGGTTGCCAGGGACTCGTCTCGGCTCCTCAGCGTAAAACCTAATGAGTGGATGCACCTGTCGCCTTTTATACCCGTATGCACGGGAGTGGCTCAGGTATGCAAAATCCACTAGCCAATTTCATTGGCGTTTTCTCTTAGTCAGAGATGTTCGGGGCTTCCAGGTAAATCCCTATGTCGCCACGACATAACGTCTCCGTTCCTCCATCAGGGGAGCGGGGTTACACGTAACCTAGACGTTACCTGTAGCAGAAGAACCGCTTCTCAATATTATTATTTTTTTTATTTTACCTTTATTTTACCAGGAAATAATCCCATTGAGATTCAAAATCTCTTTTTCAAGGGAGTCCTGGCCAAGACAGCAGAATAAAGTTCCATATTAAAAAAAACACAACAAACATACACAGTAACAAGAACAACACAACAACATTTAACAAAAAGAGACAGTTGGCAATTCAAAATCATCTCAACATAATTACCAGCAATGCTCAGTAATAGCACATGTGCATTTAGTACTCAGATAGTCCTTTATCCTAATTTTAAACTGTGTCAATGTTGGTAAATAGTCCAATTTTATATGATTCTGCAATTTATACCAAGATAAAGGTGCAAAAACTTTAAAAGTACTTTCACCAAAGACAGTTCTCGTTCATGGAATGTCATACATGATTTGCCCATATGATCGAAGATTACATTTGCTGGTAGTGACTTTAAGAGTCAGAAGAGAACATAGATAAGAAGGCAATTTGTACAGTATAGCCTTAAAAAGAAAAATATACCAGTGCTCTAGCCTGCGATTGTGCAAAGACAGCCAACCAACACTCTCATACAAGCTACAATGATGAGTACGAAAACTAGACTTAGTTACAAATCTTAATGATGCATGATATACTGAATCCAGCATTTTCAACGAAGATTGATTTGCATGCATGTATAAAATATCACTGTAATCCAGCATTGACAGAAATGTTGCTTGTATAAGTGTTTTCTCACACTAAAAGAGAAACAGCCTTTGTTTCTATAATAAAGCCAACTTTACTCTAAGTTTTTTGTTAAACACTCTATATGCTTGAAAGACAAACTTTCTTCTAAAAGGAAACCAAGATATTTATAGACTGATACTGTTCAATTACTTTCTCATCTAGTGTAACAATTTGACAAGCATCGTCTGTTTTCCTTGATTTAGAAAACACATCATTTTGGTTTTGTCTGAGTTTAAAACAAGTCTCATTTTATGAAGATTCTTCTGAATAAAGTTAAAAGCAGATTGCAGATCTTCTAAGGCACTTGTTAAGGATGAGGCAGAACTATACGTGTCATCTGCATAAAAATGTCACTTTGCTTTGTTACATTCTGACACAAATCATTTATATAGATATTAAATAAAATGGGACCCAAAATGGATCCCTGGGGGACACCATTTTGTATAAGTAATGAGTTTGAGGACACACCATCAACCTGAACACTTTGTGTTCGGCCACTCAAATAGTTGCTAAACCATTTGACAGCTTTTGGAGACATTCCAATATCCACCAATCTCTGAGCCAGGACATAGTGGTCAACTGTGTCAAATGCCTTTGAAAGATCTAAAAACAACACAACACAATATTCCTTAGAATCAATAACACTAATGAAATCATTTAACACTTTCATAGTGGCAGTGACAGCGCTATGTTTTTTATGAAAACCCGACTGCAAATCATTTAAAATGTTTTTTGTTTCTAAATAGTCTTTCAACTGGTCACTTATAAGCCCTTCCAAGACCTTGGCTAAAGCAGATAGCTTAGTGGGTGTGAACGGGTGTGGGTGCTATTAACTCCTCGTTATCTTTAGGTCACATCCCAAAACCATTCAAGCTGGCACTTATTAAGCCTCTTATTAAGAAACCAAAACTAGATCCTTGTGAACTGGCAAATTACAATCCATTTCAAATCTTCTGTTTATGTCAAAAATGTTAGAACAAGTTGTGTCTGCTCAATTGTGCTCCTTCTTGAAAAAATGATATCTATGAAGAATTTCAGTCAGGTTTTAGGCCCCGCCATAGCACAGAAACTGCACTTGTTAAAATTACAAATGACTTGCTTCTTGCGTCAGACCAAGGCTGCATCTCATTGCTAGTCTTACTTGATCTTAGTGCTGTGTTTGACAGATAGATAGATGATGACATACTGATAGATTGATTACAAAACTATACAGGTGTTCAAGGGCAGGCTTTAAGATGGTTTAGATCCTACCTGTCCGATTGCTACCACTTTGTTTATTTAAACGCAGAGGCATCTCAATTATCACCAGTAAAGTATGGAGTACCACAAGGATATGTTCTAGATCCTCTGCTATTTTCAATATACTGTTCATGGTATATTGGTTATATTATTAGAAAATATGGGATTAGTTTTCATTGTTATGCTGATGATACTCAACTATATATCTCAACAAGATCACATTCTGAAACCCTTCTAAATGATCTAAGCTAACTGAGTGTGTTAAAAATGTAAAAGGTTGGATGACCAATTATTTTCTGCTATTAAATTCAGATAAGACAGAGATATTAATTATTGGACAAAAAAAACAGTACATAGAATCTCTTGGATCACAATTAGCAACTAGACGGATGTACTGTTACTTCCTCTACAGTCAAAAATATGGGTGTTTTATTAGACAGCAACCTATCTTTTGAAAATCATATTTTCCATGTTACAAAACAGCATTCTTCCATCTTAGAAACATTGCCAAGCTACGGAACATGTTAAGTATTTCTGATACAGAAAAGCTAATTAATGCATTCATGACGTCTAGACTGGATTATTGTAATGCACTACTAGGTGGTTGTCCTGCATCTTCAATAAACAAGCTACAGATAGTACAAAATGCTGCGGCTAGAGTCCTTACCAGGTCAAGAAAATATGATCATATTACTCCAATTTACAGTCTCTGCACTGGCTACCTTTTAAGTTTTGTATCAGTTACAAAATAGTATTACTTTCCTATAAGGCCCTAAATGATTTAGCTCCTGCGTACCTAACTAATCTTCTATCACGCTACAATCCAACCCGCTCCCTAAGGTCCCAAAACTCTGGACTCTTGGTAGTACCTAGGATAGCAAAGTCCACTAAAGGAGGTAGAACTTTTTCATATTTGGCTCACAAACTCTGGAATAGCCTTCCTGATAACGTTCGGGGTTCAGACACACTCTCTCTGTTTAAATCTAGATTAAAGACACATCTCTTTAGCCAAGCATTCATATAATGCATCTCACAATCTTGTACTGCAGTTATATCTGATCAAACGCACATTATTATGCTTTAGCTTGAGTTGAACAAATAATTTTTGCCTGGATGGAACAACAGCTATGCTAATTATGTCTCTATTTGTTTCTCTGTTTCTGCCACGGGATTAACAGTAACTAGGAATTACACAAGCTTCAGTCTGGATCCAATCCTTAAATGATCTGAGATGACCAAACACCTGAGAAGACACGATGCCAACCCCTCAGAGGACCTCAGAGGAAGCCAAAATTCAGACAGTATACAGAATTAACCACATTTAGCCATAAGTTAAATATATTAATATATAAATCTATTGTAGAAACTTAATTTCCTGGAAAGCTGCTTTGTAAAGGTTGTCTCTAAAAAAGCGCTATACAAATAATCTTGAGTTTAATATTTATTTTTCTACGTTAATGTATTTTTGTACATCTGGAGTACCTTGTTTTTGTATTTTTTTCCTAACGAGGATTTACATTCATTGTAGCACAGAAGCCTGAAATATTTAGTTTAATGTTGTTAAGTCATACGATTACTGATCCTTTTTTATTATTATTATTTGTGACCCTGGACCACAACATCTATCCATATCTTTTCCCGTACATTACTGTTCTGTACAAAAAGCAATTTTGAATTACGTTGATTGCATGATAAAGATATAGCATCACATTGCATATATTCAATTATACCGGGTATATTTTAGGCAGTTTTTGCCAGTGAGCTGCTTCTGTTCAGGGAAGCTAAGAGCAAGACGACATGCCTGGCCTGACAGCTGGCATTCAGTGGGCACAGTCATGGCATGCAGGGCTGGGGTTGCCAGGCTAAAGCATGTGGGTGTGAAGGCTGACTGCCATCTGGACCTGGCTGTTCCGCTGCCCTTTGGTCCAGCAGCAGTGCCCCCGGACACACAGGAGACCGTCCCACAAGCCCTTTCACCAGCACCCGTCATAACCTCAGCCCAAAGATGGATGGCACCCACTTTCATAATTGTCACCCTTGGCTTTGGGCTCTCAACGTCAGCCAACTACCAACGATCGGGTTCATTTCCGCTTGGATAGCTGTGACTAATGTGCGGGTCACTTTGGAAGAATGCTGGATATCAAGGCTGTACATCAAAATGGTTTCACTCACAGCGCAATATGAGATGCCCTTCTGAAAGTCGACAGGGTACAATTTAAAAACAGCAACTCAAATATATTCATTTTACTTCTATTGGGTTTCTGTCACTTGTTGTTAAAGTGACATATTCCCATAGTCGCGCACACTGTGCACACAGATGGACCTCATCAATGTAAGCCAAAAAATTCAGTGGCTATAAAACATATGTATTTATATAAGTCTAAACAGGCATAATGCGTTTTTTACAGTGCTGTATTGTGGTTATACCACACTACATGTTTAAACAATTCTAGAAACCATACCTAAAATGAAAAAGTAATACAAATACAATTTTTTTTTAGTAGCATTGTGAACATGTTTAAAGTAGTATTATATAACTAAAACAATAATAAATCATTAAAATAATTCTAAATCAAAATGCAACGTTTGGGTGACATTTTATTTGTTTTATATATGCCATTTGAACATTTACATTAGGTTTAAGTAATCTGCAATAATAATTGTAACAAAAAGTTTAAGTTATTGCCTTAATACAAGTAAATTTTACTTGTATTTTTGACAAAAAAGGGCACGTCACCAGTGTTCTTGTTGTTAACTACAATGAAAACTATATAATATATTTCTTTAGTATATTTATTTAGTATTTGAAATAAATCTGAAATAATGCACAAATATGAAAGACCTATAACTAGCATAAATAAACAAGATTCAGGTGAAGGAATACAATATCTGAAACTGAAATAAAAAAGAAAGCTATAAAGAAAACTTAAGAAAAGATCAAAACCAAATATATAATAATAAAAGCTAATAAAAAATATGAATAAATTATATATAATTGCCAAACAAATGCACTGGCAAAATAAAATAAAATAAAGTAATTTACCATCCTCTTCTTTGACTTTCTCCCCGCTTTAGATTGTTTCTATTAAAAGTGGCATTATATAATGCAAATATTGTTGGCTATGTTGCCTAGGTTAACTCTGCTCTAAGTTGTGTGTGTGTGTGTGTGTGTGTGTGTGTGTGTGTGTGTGTGTGTGTGTGTGTGTGTGTGTGTGTGTGTGTGGATAAAAGTGTCTGCTTAAATGCATACATCTAAATGTAAAATGTATATAAATAAATCTAAAAGAACACTCCATGGTTCCGACGTTCTTAAAAAGTGAGCTAACCACATCATAACAACCTTTGTGCAATGCTGCAAAAAGGTAATTAAGAACTTACAAACATAAGTTAAAAATGTGTATTACAATGTGGCTAAGCTTATAGGCCACAGCCTTGAAAAATAATAATTCACGAAAAAGCACTGTTTTGGTTGTTACACATCTTCAGGACAAAATATCTAATAGTGCCAGCCTGTCCGAGTTAGAAAATTCATCTTTCGTGTTTTATGCAAAAAGCTTCCGTCCGAAACTGGCAATATTGGAACAGCTACTTTTATGTATGCAATGCAAATGTAGGTGTTTTAGATGTTTGAAGAGGACAGTCTAAGTGAATAATTACTGTCCTTTGCGTGTCTCTTTCAACAGCCCAATTTAATACACTTACACACCCCACATATATTTAATTCATCTGATAGCGAACCGAAGAACTAATTGGTGTTAAGATGAAGTATAGGGATGAATATGAACAAGCTTAGACGGTGGGAATATTTCGGCATATTGGAGGAAAGCAGGAACGTGTCCAGTTTGCTGGTAATGAGGTTGGAAATTCAGCATGGCTAATGTACTCTTAAATGCTAATTCTGCCCACTACTTGGCCGCGGCACTAAAAGCGGCTCTCACACACGGCTGGGGCTTGATTAAAATCTGTGTGCGGCCCCGCCGGCCCCCGCCAGATGAGGGTGAATATGAATGAGTGAGGTTCGTCCTCGTGCAGCCGTGGTCTCTGTCCTTGCCTGCACACCGCGTGTGAGCGGAATGGAGATGAGAGCGAGGACGGGAGAGGTGGAAGACACGCTGGGCAGACGGTCGGAAAGCTGGCGAAAACAAATGAGAAGGCCAAAGCTCAAGCGCCTCTGGTCATAAAGTCAAAAAATGGCAGCAAAGGATTACCGCTGTCCAGACATTATTTAAATGCTCAGCTAAGATCATGCTAATTAATTCTGTTGTATACCTGTGAGAAACTTAGGCTTTTTGGGGTGTTCGGGTCAGGTCACATTTCACAATTTATCGAAAAGGTCATTTTTTGACAGAACATTATCTATTCAGTTTATAGACATTTCTGTTAACCCTAAAACACATTATGTGAAAAATTCGAAATGCATGTTAAACACCTGTTAAAAATCAACATGGAAAATGCAAATTACAATAAGTGCAACTTACACTATTTTAAAGTATCATGCTTTGCTGCTATTTATACTACTTAAATCAAATATTGGCTATTATCTGCACCTCAGTATTTAGTTGTAATACGAAATTACGAGTGCTTTGTTTAAAACATTTAAGTAGTACTTGGTTACATCGTTATCTATAATTTCAAAATTACTTAATATAATTAAAGTGTAACTGAGAATCATCTATGGTAAAAATATGGTTACACTTTATTTTACAGTCAAGCATTAGTTAAAATAAAGGATATTTAAGATATATTAAGGTTAAACATAATTTTTGAATAAATATAATCAAGTACTTTACATGTGCCTTAGTATGCTATATCTTCAAAGCTTGACAAAAGTTTATTAAAACATAATGTTTTAAATGAACTTTACTGTAGCACTGTCAATTTGACATTAAGAGGATTTTTTCAAATATACTTAATTGTGTTAAGAAACAGTCATTAAACTGTATTTAAGTGTACAGTTTTAATAGTATATACACTTTTAAGATCTGAAAGACACTACAAGTCCATATTAAAGCAATTAAGTATTCAATTACCGGAAGTGATTTTTAGTAGTTTGAGTTTTATACTTAACAACAATAAAAAAAAAGTCAACACATTTTGCGGTGAACATATTTGTGGTGGACATATTTTCATGAAATGCACCCCTATTATCAATTATGAGTAAGACATATTTACTGTGAGTCGTTATTTCTGACTAATTATCTTATTTTATCTATCAACTTAAATACTTATAATTCTATATGTGAAACATTAAACATTTAATTTACTAATTACCAAATGTATGTATAAGAATGCAAGGTATAAAATCATTTTATGCATGTTTTTATCAAAACAACTTACAGTGCATTCGGCGTGTACATTAATTATCAGTGTGTTTGCGCATCAAAACCATGACATTGGCATTGGTCTGCCAGTCCATCAACCCTTACATGTTTCATTCTTTCTCTTTCATAGATGGAATGGGCATCGGTAACTTCCATGCAAAGTGATAAACGTCACAATAAATGTTACGATTCATTACTTTATTATGCATCATTGCATCGATATTATCACTGGATTGTGAGAGACCCAGAATTTCTGTCAAATCGTGAATTTGCTGGATTCACTTTGGATAGTTCAGTAATTATTTACTCACCCATGTCTTGTTTTGATCTGACCTTCTTTTTTGGAACACAAAAGGAGAATAAAATAAAATAAATCCTGTAGTTCTTATTTTGTATAATTGCAGTGAATATACCTGATATTCAGAAATAGTATTGAAATTTATCTCATGCGACTTTTGCAGTAGGTATGACAAGAAACATATTAAAATTAATCATTGTTATATAAAAAAAACAGAACAAAAACTTGATCTAAGCAGAAAACATACAAATGTACAGATGAAGTTGAAGGATCGATTTTGAAAAATGTTTACAAATCAATTCATACATTGAATCAAACTTTCCCCATTCATCAAACACACTTTAAAGTAAAAAGACCAAAACAGTATTTTCTTATTAAACATACTAATAATCTTTGTTTTATTTACAACTAACACAATATTTGTATAGTATAAAACAATGATATTTAATGTTTTTAAGAATTTTTCTTTTATTGTTATTATTATTATTATTATTAAATAGGATTCCCAGTTATCAGTCTTATTAACACTATCGTTTTCAGTATTTGTATTGTTTATTATTTTAAATCAAAACCTTTTTTTCTGTCAAATGTTTTGGTGGAAAAGTGCACCTTTGCTATTTATTTTACATAAATGCCATAAATGCATAACTTACATACATACATTTTACATCATATTAATTTACATGTTTTTTAACTAAACATATTTCTACATATGTATGTATGCATGTATGTGTTTATGTATGTATGTAGGCTATTTATTTATTTATTTACTTATTCAATTTATGGTTTGCCATAAATTCCAGTTCTCTGTTTTATCCAAACACTTTTTTGTTTGTTTTTATCCACTATTTAAATTGTTTTATTTCAAAATAAAGAAATAGTTTGTGTGTGTGTGTGTGTGTGTGTGTGTGTGTGTGTGTGTGTGTGTGATGTTTTTGACAATGCTATTCCTTTTAGATAAAGGCTATTTGGTTTACATTTTTGTTATTTACAAATGTTATTTGCTTTTTTTAAAGATGGTTCTAAATAAGATCCTTACTTCTCAGTCTTGTCCACAGTACTTTTTTCAGTAATCATTTAATCAAAATTTCTATTGTTTTATCATTTCAAACCAAATAAATGTTTTGTTTAATGAGTGAACTTGTGCTATTTCAGTTGCATAAACACCACTTTGTTTATGACTGGACAGTTCTAAATAAGATTCTCAGTTAATATACAATATATATATATATATATATATATATATATATATTTCTATTGTCTTATAATTTCAAACCAAACAAATATATATTGAAATATTGCATGAAATGTTGTGCTTTTTTGTCTACCTGTGTAATTCTTAAAGTCCACTCGGTTTGATAACTTATACAAAGCAAACACATTCAGACATTCTCGTGTGTTTCTTAACTGTCCAAAAGTCAACTTTTTGGATGCCTATGCCATACTATACAAAAGCGTTTGATATGTGTGAGAGTCCCCAGCCTCCCACACACACATACAACCTCGGCCGCCTGGTTTTCTGCCTCTCATCAAATTGCAGCCAGCTTGATCCCTGACAGAGCACAGCTCCAGCTCTGGATGCACTACAGACAGCACCACAAGGAGACACCACCGCTGGAGCCGCTCCGCCTGCCAAGAGCTCTGGGCCAGAGAGGCCCCCGGAGGCCCTGGGGTGTGAGAAAGCACTGCATGCCGTCCGCGCTTCCCTCCACCAGGCCTCAAAACCATCACCAAGGCCATATCAAAGGCCGTCCTGCTGCGGAACGCCAGCGATACCCTCCCCTCCCCGAGGTGGACGCGCTCGAGCTTGTTTAAGTTGCATCGCTGTGCTTGGATGAGCAAGATTTAAATGCTGCTCAACAGAATAAATTATTACTGACTCCAAATTTTCCCTGAAATAAGTAGCATCAGTCATTACAGCTGCAGTAAAGAAGAAACTCAAGCAGAACTTGTGCTGGGAAAGTGTGATGAAAGAACATTTTTGAAGAGAAGCATCGTCAGCTCACGATCCATGCTGAATGCAAAAGCCCATTTTGTTCTATTGCTGATGCTTATTTTAGCTTATTTCTGTTCCCTTTGTATATCCCTTCGTTTGTACCCCTAGTTCTTGTGAAAAGAAGTCGACTTTAGCATAATTTTAAAAAAGAGTACTTACTATGGAAACAGTTTACTTTAAAAGTGTGAACTGGGTGAAAATGTTTTCGTTAAAATAGTAATGTCAACATTTACCTGGATTTACAGGATTTGCGCCTGTAGGAGTTTACCTTTCAGACGCAAAATTTATGGGAGGTGAGTATTACAATAATCACGAAACACAATTTATTAACATTTGCGCTCATCAAATTACTAGTATTTGCGCCATTATTTAACGTCCTTCTTTTCTAACACTTACATTAAAATGTACCATCGTTTAAATATATATTAATTGCTATTAGTTGAAATTATTTTTAACCAACTTAAGTAGGATTTCAGTACGTCTTTATATATAATTTCATAATTACTCATATCTTAAGATATATCTTATCTTTGAAATATAGCTAAAGTGTACTGCTCAATGTACTAACACATATTTATGGTAAACTAAAATATAAGTTTATGGAATTTTTATTGAAATATTTTAATGCCATGTATTTAAGTATATTTCTGTCATGACAGCTCTCGAAAAGTTTGGCATGAACTTTTGGTAATGGATTGGTAATCCACATGCCAAACTTCCACAGGCATGCTCATGCTGCTGCTGTACATATAACATAAAAAAAAAAAAAACGACAACAAAAACATATATAGTATATGTGAATTCACCCCATAGCAGAGCTATACAGGTGGAGCTGGGGAGGGGGAGGGATTCTGAAGCAAGCAGTACTGCTACAGTAAGCACTAGCTGAGTATTTGAATGTTGAGCAGCAAGCTCATTGGCTGCTGGTGTGAAAAGAAACCAATCGGCTGCACCGTGTGAATAATGATGGCATTATATCAGATTGAGTTTGAACCTATCAGCCTATGCAATCTAGAGTTTCATGAAATAACTTTAAATTTATGAATAGTTTGTTGAATTATTCACTCTGGATTACAAGTAAAATGTAATAAATAATGTTCAGTTTTACACAGACTGATTATTTCAAAAGTTGTTTGGTTTGAAAGTACAACGCAACTTTAGCTTTCCTTTTAGGGTAGCTTAGCTAGCATGTCCTTTAGAAGTGGGAACACTGTGAATTTGTAACCTTTGGCCTCAAGTAGCT
>CM050418.1:31892019-31952019 GCA_027564155.1 Gymnocypris eckloni scoliostomus
CCCGAGCCCGACGCTATCCATTAAACATTAACCCGAAACCCGACCCGAAACCCGACAGTATTTCGGGACCCGCGGGTTCGGGTCGGGTAGCAGACCTCTAAGCCAGATTAACATCTGCTGATGGACAAGATACAACTACTAAACGTGAGTCTAATTAAAACACAGTAAATGTGAATCCAAATTAATGTCTTTTTAGATGACTGCTGAGATAATCTGCAGCAATTGTTCCCTTACATTAAATTAACTTACCTTCAATTTACATGTATTGTTTTAATTATTATTATGAAAATTTCATTTAACATTGGCATTTCATAATCTTTTGAACCCTCAGTTGGGAAATGCTAGTCTAAAGCTTCAAGAAAGTCAGTAACATCAAGGCCAGCATCATATTCCTCTTATCATGGCTATGATTTAAATCAAAAGTTAAACCCTTACAGTTTCACAACTCTACATTACATTTAAAGCCTATAATCCTAATATAAACAGTCACATAAATATTTGTATCACATCGATGTTCTCTGTCTCATTAATTAAACCACCTGACTAGAAAATCAAAGTTAAGCTACCATGAATAGAGTCCATCACGTACATGTGACAGAATGGAGAATATATTATTTCATCTTTCTTAGCTCTATTAAATGCATTAGTCTTCATGTTTTAATAACAATACTACTTATCTTTATTATTCCACTTTGGACAAGTCCAGAAGCTGTGGAAACTTTTTTTTGAGTAGTCATCTTGATCTAAATGTGCAGATTTCAGTGATGCAACAGTGGCCTTTTACCTCGGCATTCTCTGTATCGTTATTTTGCATCAAGGGAGGTAGGAGTTTTGTTTCGCCAGAATCAGACTTGGCTCTGATACTTAATCAATTACCACAGGAGGCCAGAAGGCTTCGACGTGAGAAACTATAGGGAACAGAATCGACTGTGTGATTCACAGAGCCATTCTTTCATCTGCTACTTTCTCTCAATATCATTGGCATGCCGATACCTAGTCTGATCTCAGTTCAGGCCTCAATTATAATTGCCTCATTTATAAAATAGTCCCGATTTTCACTGGTCTTTAAGCGCTGATGACTCAAACAGAAATCTATGAGGCGTGCAGAGGAGATGGAGGGAAAATGCACACCACTTATTTGAGCTTTTGAAGAGACAAACCCGTCAGTCTAATGATCAGCTGCCTTGAGAGCGAAGTAACATGGATTTGGAATTTGTTTGAACCGTTCCTAATTGCACAGATTTCAGCGAGAGATTGCAAAATTAATAGACAGACTGATGGATGGACATATATAGATAGATGCATTGATAGATGGATAAACAGATGGACCTATGGGTGGATGGATGGACAAATGGACCGATATGAATGGGTGGAACAGAGGTATATACTGATGGACAGATGGACAGAAAGACGAATGGACCACTTAGATCAATGGATAAATGGTGGATGGACAGATGGACAGATGGACTGATATAAATTGATGGATGGATTGATAGACAGATGGATATACTATACATATATGGATGGATGGATGACAGGATAGATGGATGGACAGACAGACATGTATAGATGGATGGATCTATCTATCTATCTATCTATCTATCTATCTATCTATCTATCTATCTATCTATCTATCTATCTATCTATCTATCTATCTATCTATCTATCTATCTATCTATCTATCTATCGTAGATAAACGGACAGACAGTCATTGTTTAGTTGTCCCTCAGGGGCGATTCAGTGGCTCTGTTTAGAAATGGCTGAGAGATTCTGTTCCCAGCACTAAGTGCATGATTGATTGTAGCATGGACATCAGTATGCTCTGTTGATAAAACAAAGAGGAGAAGCAAAAACATTTGACACTCAATTTATGTCGTCCGCAGTCTGGGGAATTCGGCCGGTGGACTGCACGGAGGACGAGGCCGGGGCAAAAGGATGCGTTAAATGCCAGCATGCAGGGAATCTGATACCGAACTCCGGGGTCTCACAATGAAAAGGAAATATGGTGAGGCTTGTAGATCTGACAGACACATAATTCAATATAGCCTTGGGAAGACGCTAAAGCAAGTCACTCAGGGAGACTAAACCACTGAAAGCGGCTGAGAGAGTCTATATCTGGTTATTGGTCGTCACACTGTTCACAACAGGGGAAAGTTGATGACAGCTTATGAGAAACACTGTTTTAATCAGTAGTTCAGTCGAGGAATCCGTTGGGATCTTCGTTAGCTCTGCTGGAAACCCTAAGCCCACTTTATATATTTGCTCAGCTTGCTTACAATACAATGACTGAGGCGGTGTGGCCGACAGCAAACCGTGGGAGGCTCGCTAGTGTTTTGATGTTGTGATATCAACAGGATGGTTACTTCAACTGAATGCAAATCAAACATATGACTCATACGCACCGCATAATTAGCTATGCCACTCCAAACCAACTTTCTATGAAACAGCAGGAGACGCTACTCGGTTCAAACGATCATTACGCCACATTAACTTGAGCTGACACTCAAACACAATGTCCTGACCTCTCCGCTGTCTCCAAATTACACTGTGCACATATCCCGGGGCACAGAATAACAAAATGTCTCCGACTTTTCATTAGCGTACCGCGGCGAGCTTGTCATGCTTGCTTGTCACCTGGGAGTTTGGCTAGTCCAACACGGCCTCTCCTATAGACTGCTGGACAAAGCCCAGAGCTGTACTGCCAGGCCTCGGGTTTGTTCCAGAAGTTTCCACCCCTCCAGTTATACGCTGAGGGAAGTTCAAAGAGCCTGTGGTCAGCAGCCAGACCATGTCAGAACCTGTCAGGCCAAAGAAATGACCAGCGGGCCGACATTCCTGCTTCCTTTGTGCCCTTTGGAGTTACAATTTTCAATACTTCCAGTGAATGTTTGCTGTCATGCACTTGAGTGTTTAAAGGGACAGTTCACCCAAAAAGGGGTTCACGCCATTCCAAACCTGTATGGCGAACTTTCTGTGGAACACTAAAGAAGATATTTTGAAGTTTTGGATTCCCTTTTACTTTCATTGTATAACTTTTTACATTGATATATATTCTACACATATTTTGATCAGTGTTTTTCAAGTATTATTGAGGCGATATAGTTTTTAATTTATAGTTTGAATTATATGCATTATTTTCATAGATTTTTAAATATTTATGTATTTATTTATTTGCATGTTTTGTCACTGTTATTAGTTTTAAAAGTGCTACTTGTTCTTAAAGTAATATACATGAAAACATAAATGTTGTATATGTTAGTGTGTTAATCTTATTTAATTAATGTATGATTATGTCAAATATGTTATGTATCACATTATGTTTATTAGTTATATGTTCAAAATGTGTCCATCCAAATGAATGGATATTGTATATGCATTTCAATTGTATATGTATATATGCAAGTTATTTTGTTATTATTTGTATTATTATTAGTAGTAGTAGTTGTAATGTTTATTTATTTATTCATTTGTCTGTTTGTTTTAGTTTAGTTTACTATAATGACTCTCATCTTGATGTTTAAATTGTTGACACTTGCGTTTTGACACCTTGCAAATTTACAGACTTGAATACCAGATTTTGTTATATTTTTATTATTATAAATACAAATAAAAATGTACTTTTAGAAATATCTGAGCCACAAAACTGGATAAAACCAAGTCTTAATGTCAAAACCACGAAAGGTCTAAAAAAAACCATGCGAATCCAGCACATCTGCACAGATCATCAATTTATAAACAGTACCAAGGTGAAGGTTTCGCTCATGAATATTAATTAGGTAACTTGACTGGACATTAGCCACCCAGTTAATATCCATGAGCTCTTTATATATAGTGATATCACAACCCACCACAAATGGTGTTCTTTGCTTTCACTGATGCAGCTGTTATTATTATGTTTAATTTTTTGCTTTGCTTTGATTTGCTTTATATTGTTTTCTGTGCTTGCATATCGTCGTTTTATGTTTTTTCTTAGTGCATGCATTTTGTAACTTACTGTACCTATTTCTTTTGTCTGGGAAAACTCCAGGTAAGTTTATATGGACAGACCTAATAGACAATATGAGATGAGAAAAAAATAGGAAAGACAATTCATCCAAACTACAACAACAGTTACACAACTTAGAAAACGGAAATAATGAAATAAACTGCTTCCATATACTCCAAAAAATAAATAAACAAATGCCATGATGTGCTATATTTGGTTTCCAAACCATGTCACAAAAATCACTATACCATAAAATATTATTACTATTATTATTTTTCATTAAGATAGGAGATTTTCTTAGGTCTTTCTAAGGTTTGCTAAGACAAGCATTGCTGACTATTGCTCATACTTAGTCAACTCGTCCCGCACCATTTGTTTAGAAGACATGAATCATGCCTCAAATCACACGGCTTGTTGAGGAGAAATGTGCTATTACTTTTGCAAGCAATCCGACGTAATATTTTTACTTTGCATCCCATAGACTTTCAATGAAAGTAGGAGCTGAGCCATATCTTGAGAACAGAATATCTTAGAGACTCGAGGATGGGTTATTTCAGTGACTACACAACTCCCACGTTGTACTTTAGAAAATGTACTTTTTCTTATTATTAGAAATACACAAAAAATACACGAAACAAAACTCAAATGAAGTAATTTTAAATGCATTAAGCCAAAAACCTTCCCTTCAATAAACAAATTGAACACACACAAAAATATTAGACGGCTTTTATGAAACTGTGACATTTGTACTTTGAATAGCGCGTCTGAATTTCTTTGTTACCATTGTGAATCTAACGAGCCATTAGTTATGAGTAAAATCAGGTTAATTAAGTCTTAATGAGAATGCAACAGATATGATTTGAGGAAGAGAAGCATTTTGAAACAATCACATTTTTTCTGTTTCCACCAACACCCTCCGATAAATTGTTCTCATTCATTAGTTTTTATCAGGAGCGCACTTTGGGAATCTCTGCACATTGTGCTACATTTCCTTTGGAAAATGAAAATAGATTGTCTTCTAATTAATCTCAGACTTCTTAATTGCTTAATTACAGTCATTTACAGCTCAATACGAAAACAGAGGAGAAAAGGCAAATAAGGAGCTTCATGTTTTATTCACCGCAACTGAACCGTGCCAAATGGCGAAGCGAGCTTTTCAAAGGACGTGCACATCCATTGCACTTGTGAGTTTCGTACTTGACTGACTTCACGTCATTCAGTGTCAGACAATATCACCCACTCGAAATGTCTATGAATTCCTGGGCCCATAAATGAGTGTCCCTCCTAGATAGATAACAAGGTCACTGGCCCGCTTTCTCTGTGCACTTCAGAAATCGTTGTGAGGTTGAGTGTGTCCAGACGGCTGGATTTCTCTTAGAGACACAATGTCTCACACCCTCTGACAAACTGTACTAACAAAGCAGCAGTTCTGTGGAAATGGCCCCACACTCAATGTGACGCTGATAGCTGAGCGTCCACTCTGTCTGACCCTCAGATACATTCCATAAATCGACAGACTCCTCGAGCTGTGCTATAACACATCTGACATCGGTTATCAGTGACAGATTGCTGGGGTAAAGCACAGCTCTGTGTGCAAACATTCTCTTCCGTCTTGAGCTTCGTCTTTGTAAGAAATTCTTCAGAGGAGTTTGGGCCATAGGCTGTTGGACTTTTTTTATTGAATATGAGTTGATGATAAAGGATATTTCTAAATTATGAAAAGAAAACATTTTGAACAGTCTAGTTTGAAAAAAAAGTATGAACCATGTTCTCAGAAATGTTCATATTGCTACTTACAAAAAAAGTGGTGTAACGATTTGTTGAAATGGAATATAAAGTCTTCCGTAGACCTAAAATATGTGTGTGTGTGTGTGTGTGTGTGTGTGTGTGTGCGTGTGTGCATGCTTATGAGGTCTATGAGGACACAATTTTGTATAGTGAATGACAGGTATTACAAGGAGAAGGTGATTTATGAGGACATTTTCAGTGTCCCCATAATTCAAAACGCTTATAAATCATACAGAGTGAGTTTTTTTGGGTGGAAAGTAGAAATGCACCGTCTCCTGTGAGGGCTAAGTTTAGGTGTAGGGTTGTTGTAGGGCAATAGTACATACAGTTTGTACAGTATAAAAACCATTACGCTTATGGAGAGTCCCGGTAAACCATAAAAACCAACATGTGTGCGTGTGTGTGTGTGTGTGTGTGTGTGTGTGTGTGTGTGTGTGTGTGTGTGCATGCATGTGCGTGTGCATGTGTTCATTTCCGGTGTTTCAGAGTAATTCAAATGAAAATAGTTTGTGCAAAAAAAAAGGTGAATATTTACATATTCAAAGAAAGTTACATTTTTATTTTTTTTAAACATTTGATTTATTTATGTATGTAGTATGTATGTGAGCATAGTATGACATTCTTAGAGGAAATGTGAATATTCACATTTCTTTCGAAAAGGTCTTTAAATTATAATTTTTTACATTTTAAAACACTTTTTACAAATATCACAAGTAAATATCTAAATATGCAAATAAATATATGAATAATGAATATCATTAAAACAATTTTAACCATATGACAGCTTGAACTAATTTAATTTATATATATATATATATATATATATATATATATTAAGACTATTATACTAATGCAATATTTTGAATAATAATAATTACTAATATTAAAAATAATAAAAACTGCACACAATTGTCTAAAGTCATTTATTTCCTCTTTTTTATAAGGACGCAGTAGGAGATAATGACTGCTTAATACAGATTTGTTTTTTAAATATCAACTGTAAATACATTAATTGTTTATTGATTTCAATGACAATCATTAACATGAACTAAAATAAAATTAGTTTAATTCAGAAATTCTCTCTCTCTCTCTCTCTCTCTCTCTCTCTCTCTCTCTCTCTCTATATATATATATATATATATTGAAGATAAGTCAATTACTATGTGTATTACATTAAATGTGCCAAAATATTGCTCATATTGCAGACTGAGGTCTGTACTGTAACAAATCTTTCTGATAATTCTGTTTGTTTGGTCAGATTATAAAAATTCATTTAATCTACAGTATCTCGATATTGTTTAGCATTTGGCTCGACAAACAACCAATTATTTATATTTCATGCTTCATATCTTGCACGTTTTCCACATCGTAAGCGACTTGGCACGCTTTTGTGTTATGTTTAACATCATCTCTGTTCTCACATATTCACAACAGCTTGATAGATGACCTGGGAAAAAAATTGCACATATTCATATGTAGAGAAAAAAGAGCTAGCGAGAGATAAAAGACATAAGGACATAAACCAGACCTCTCCATAGCGTATAGAGTAATCTGCCTGGCGTACAATTACACACACTCGCACACACACACTCCTCCCACTCGTATCACGGCCGCTACAGCTGGGTGAAATGTACTGTCTCTGCTCGCGCTCATTTCTCAGCAAGATCTTTGAAATATTTTCTCATTTGCAGTAAATCAAAATTAAATATGGATGGTGCTGGTTGATGGGGCCTGTTATTAATCACTGGGTACTCTTTACGCTGCCCGACTGTGTGCGAACCAATGGAGGAACACCTGCCTTGGTGACTACGAAAGAAACAGGCAAACGCCGGGCTCTGATTTGGCCAGACTCCAAGGGTCAGCTTGTATGCTAATCTGCTAATATGGTGAATATAATTGTAATTGAATCATTAGGGCGTACAGATAAACGGACGAAACAAGCTATTTCTGCATGCCAATGTTATGATATCAAATTGGTGAGCAGGGATAGATGGAGAGCTGGTGATTAATTGAGCCAGCCAGGCCTGATTTATGTACCTGTGTGCAAGCAGTATAAACTAATTGAGAAGCAGAGCATCTTCACTGAGCACCCAACACTGTGTCTCGCTGCAAGCTTGAGTCTGTCTGCGACAAGACTGTGGAGACAGCGTGACACGTAGTGAATTAATACTTAGAAACAATGGATAAACTGTGAACTCAAGTCAGGACTCTGGCAATAGTACAATGAAGACTAAAAAGAAAGAAAATTTGTCAAGACAAAGCCTTGTCTGAAAGGTTAATATTAACGTAGCGTAGTTAACGTTTAAAAAAAAGAAAGATGTTCAGGTTAGTGTTAGATGCATCACTGATAGATAGAGACAGGCATACAGACAGACAGACAAGCAGATGATAGCGCATCGCTTTCTTTTCAGAGAGCGATCCCGCCCCTCGCGCCCTCCCGTTTTCTTCCTCCCAGGGACCTGTGAGGAAAAAACAGCGGGGCAGAGGTTCTCAGCGCCCGGTTGAGAGCGAGCTCACGCCGGCTCAGATCCCGCGTGCCTCGCTTTCGCCACACAGAGGAGAGGGTCGAGTCCTGCCACGGCCGGACCGCCCACCAAAAGGCCTCTCATGAGAAACCTCTTGGCACCCCGTTCTCTTCCGGGTGTAGAGGGAATTGTGTCTGTTGCTACAGGGTCCGTACAAGCGACCATGCAACTGTCCGCTGTGATAGTGGAAAAAATAAAACACAAACATTCTCAAAAAGAGAGCAATTTTCCTCTTCCGTCCCTCACGAGTGCCCTGCCTCCGTGCAGCCGGCCACTCGAGTTTATCCAACCCCTTGCCACGCGGGCCGAGGTCTGGCAGGCCATCCCCGGAGTGTCAGAGTGGGTTATGGGGATAATAAAATGAGGTTATTCACTCCAATTCGCTCGAAGACCCCTGCGTTTCAGCGGCGTGGTCTCCACCTTGGTGCAGGGCGAGAACACTCACGTTCTGCGCTCAGAGGTGATGACGTTGCTGGAAAAAGGAGCCATAGAAATGGTTCCTCCAGCTTTGAGCGAGTCAGGCTGCCGTTACTTCCTCGTCCCCAAAAGGATGGCGGCCTCCGGCCCATCCTCGATCTCAGACACCTGAATCACGCCTCATGAGACGGCCGTTCAGGATGATCACGCTGAAGCAGATCCTCTCGCAGATTCGCACAGAGGACTGGTTCTGTTCTCTGGACCTGAAAGACGCATACTTTCACATCCAGATAGCCCCCATCACAGACGATTCTTGAGATTCGCCCGAGGGAGTGGCTTACCAGTACACGGTCCTACCCTTTGGGCTGTCTCTGGCCCCACGTGCTTTCACGAAGTGCATGGACGGGCTCTTTCCCTCTGAGACAGATGGGAATCCGCATTCTCAACTACCTCGACGACTGGCTCATTCTGACCCAGTCAGAGGTGGAACTACTTTCACACAGAACCCTCATCCTCAGCCACTTAGAGCGCCTGGGGCTCAGGGTCAATTTCGCCAAAAGCGCACTGTCTCCCAGCCAACGAGTATCGTTCCTGGGTACAGTTTTGGACTCAGCTCACATGAGAGCGGTGATAGCGCCAGAACGCGCTCTGGCCATTCAGAAACTCGCGGCCACCTTCAAGAGCGACACCGCTCGCCCACTCAAAGTGTTTCAGAGAATGCTGGGCCTTATGGCCACAGCATCGCCAGTGTTACAGCTGGGCCTGCTTCGCATGCGCCCCCTTCAACGCTGGTTGAAACCACGGGTTCCACACAACGCATGGCATCACGGACGCTTGCATATCTGGGTGAATCAGGCCTGTGTAACAGCCCTGACCCCCTGGAAGAACCCACAGTGGATGAAGAAGGCATGGCCATGGGGTTGGTCCACACCAGGAAAGTTGTCACGACAGATGCCTCCAACACAGGTTGGGGGGCGCTGTGCAAAGGCAAACCGACCTTCGGCCATTGGTCAAAGGCGGAGAGCGGCTTCCACATCAACTGCTTGGAAATGCTAGCAGTTTGTCGAGCCTGCCAGTTTTTCCTGCCGGACCTAATAGGACGACATGTGCTGATTCGGTGAGACAACATGTCCGTGGTGTCCTATATAAATCATCAGGGAGGTGTCTCCTCGAAGCGCCTCTTTATTCTGGCAGAGCGCCTTCTGGAATGGGCTCAGTTCAACCTGCGCTCGCTGAGGGCAGCACACCTGCCGGGCAGACTGAACCAAGGAGCGGATATGTTATCTCGGAGCAATGTCCCCTCAGAGGAGTGGATGCTCCATCCGCAGGTGGTTCAGAAGATCTGGAAGACCTTTGGCAAGGCAGAAGTAGACCTTTTCGCCTCCAAAGACAACTCTGCCCAATTTATTATTCGAAGGACAGGGACGCGTTGGCCCACGACTGGCCCAACCTCCTCCTTTATGCATTCCCCCTGATCGCCCTGCTTCCACAGGTCATCAGGCGTATCAGGGAACAGGGTCACAAGGTGCTATTGGTGGCCCCCTTGTGGAGGAACCAACCTTGGTTGTCAGAGCTGACTCAGCTACTGACAGCAGCCCCCTGGCCCGTGCCCCTGAGACGGGATCTCCTCTCTCAGGCGAACGGGACAATATGGCACCCTCGACCCGAGCTGTGGGCTCTCTACATTTGGCCGCTCAACGGGAGCCTACTGGCCTCCCAGAGCGAGTGTTAAACACCATTTCTGAGGCTAGAGCCCCGTCTACGAGACGCCCACGCCTTAAGTGGTCTGTTTTCTCCACTTGGTGCCTCAACCGTGATGAAAACCCCTACCTCTGAGTTAGCGGTGGTTCTGTCCTTTCTGCAGAAACTGCTAGATAAAGGACGTTCTCACTCTACACTCAAGGTGTTCGTAGCAGCTATAGCGGCCTTTCATGCCCCTATAGCGGGCCAGTCGGTAGGCAGAGACAACTCAGTTGTCCGTTTTCTGAAGGGAGCCAGGAGGTTGAATCCACCTCGGCCCCTTACTGTCCCTACATGGGATCTGCCCACTGTACTGAGGGCCCTCCCTTTGAGCCGCTACAGTCTACGAACCTCCGGTCACTTTCGCTGAAAACTGCTCTGCTACTAGCACTAGCATCGGTTAAGCGAGTTGGAGACCTGCAGGCGCTCTCTGTTAGCCCTGCCTGCCTGGAATTTGGGCCTAACGACTCCAAGGTCGTCCTGAAACCAAGGCATGGTTACGTACCTGAGGTACTTTCAACCCTGTTTAGGGCTCAAGTCATCACGCTCTTCGCGCTTCCTCTGTCTGAGGAGGACCGGGAGTTATCTTTGTTATGCCCTGTCAGAGCTCTGAGAATCTACTTTGAGCGCTCCGCCCCTTTTAGGCATACGGAACAGCTCTTTGTTAGCTTCGGTAACCGCGCCAAAGGGCATCCGGTCACGAAGCAGAGACTATGGATGCGGATATGCGGACTCTGGAAGTGGATAGTGGATGCTGTCATGCTGGCATACTCTTCTTTGGGCCTGCAATGCCCCATTGGAGTACGAGCCCATTCGACTAGAGACATCGCCTCGTCATGGGCGTGGTCTAGCGGTGTATCCATTACAGAGATTAGTGCGGCGGCTGGCTGGGCCACTACGTCCACATTTGCTAGGTTTTATAACCTGGATATACCGGCCTTACAGGCCAGAGTCCTCTCTGCTTAGATGAGCTTGTACACATACGCTATGGGAACAATCCTGTCAGAGATTTCTTGACCGCAATGCGCTCAGGCTCTCTGATTGGCACCCTGCATACTCCGGTTAACTGAGTTTACAGAAGTCATATGGAACGATTATCCAGGCCGAGCATGACCTCTATGAGTTTAGCTCGCTTTAGCCTGTAGTATACTACTTACTTCCCTATGGGCATTTATGTTTATGGAGGTATATACAGTCGTTCATCTACCCTAGCACGGCGTGATTAAATTCAGTTCCCATATCGTCTTTACAAGGCGCAGTACGAGTGGAGTATCGATGAGAACGGTTACTATCGTAACCTCGGTTCCCTGAGATACGGAACCAGTACTGCGTACTTTGCCGTGTCAGGTAGCTGCACGACTCAGTTGTCGCTTCAGTCGAAGTAAACCTGAGGATCCTATGGCGAAACGACCGCTTATATAGCCAGATGCCCTGCCCGTTTCGCGGGGATTTGGCGGTATCGTCGCCATAGGTTCGTGCAGCTCTGCTGCCGACCCATTGGTTCGTTTTTCTACACCTGCACGAACCAATAGTCATGCAGTTTCACTGCGTGATTAAATAAGACTTCAGTTCAGGAGAAAAAGGCATTTTCCCATATGCGTCTTTACAAGGCGCGGTACTGCCGTATCTCAGGGAACCGAGGTTACGATAGTAACCGAGTACGTTTCATCATCAAGTTTTTCTGCGCTGTTGGACATGCCGAGGAATTTAGATAAATCAGGAATATTACTTACAAACCTGTATTTTGTGGTAGAAGCGATGGTTCTACAAGACTAGGTAATGATATGATATTTAATCGCTTTGCTGCAGAATTTCAACACCAATCAACCTTAATTCCTTGTGACTTTTAAATAAACTTTTAAATAAACTTTTAATAAATCTACCCTTGAATTCAAACAAGGCAAACTAAAAGAGAAAACTCTGATTTCACATGATCAAAGACACTTTAAGTGAGGAAGTCAAGGAATGTCAGATACAAAAATAATGAATATTTTTGCATTTAATGTATAATGTATAATTCAAAGGAATTACATGCCATGGTATTTACAAACAAAATCGTTCAATTTCAATCACAATAAAAAATAACGTAAACAGAATTGCTGTATTGTGCATCGAAATGAGGAGTCCATCTGCTGATTGTATCGCTCTTGCAGTGTAGACAGCCTCATTGATTATATAATGGGAGCGATCTACTGTAGTTTTGTGAAATACACCGCACACATCCGGGGAATCCACGGTGAAAGAAAGAGAGGGCTGAATGTGTTGGCGAGCCGGAGAGAAGACAGTGGATTAAGTGCAATACACTAAAGCTCTCAGTGTGAGAGTGTTGTGAGGCTCGGAGAGGCAGCGTTACATGGGGGTGGACAAGGGTTGGTGGAAGAGAGAAAGAGAGGGGAGTGTTGTCTCTACTCTGCCACATGGCGGTGGGCTGGAGGAGAGGTTGCCAGGCAGCCTTTTGTGCAGTTCAAGGCTATTTGAAATTTCAGTTGGATACAGGAGGTTCATTAAGGAGCCTTTTCGCCCGGTGTAAAAAGAAGTGTCCATCACCTTTAGAGCGCATATGCCCACACTCACGGTGGCTTAGGTTTGCAGACACATAAAGCACTCACATGTACACCCACTTGCTCAGTTGTCGAGAAATCACTCTGTGCGCTGCTCCAATTTGCACGCCATCGGGACTCTGAATACGTGTGCATTCAATAAAATAATCAATCTAGGTTGTGACAGAAGCCAAACAATTAGTTTGATTACAAAGCACGGCTTATATCATATCAAACCCAGTCTCAGCGAACAATCATACTCACCGTCTGAAACCGTAGAGCCTCTTTGTGACTGTTAAAAGCAAAAAAAACAGAGGCCAGTATATCTGGCTCGCTCTCCCATTGACCTTTATTGGAATTCAGGGCACCGTGAGCACAAAAGGGGCTTGTTCAGGATGAAACTCACTGCTTCCTGGAACCTTCTCCAAGAATAGCATGGAAAAAAGTTTGACTTAGAGTAGCAGTGGCGCTCTCATTTTATGTGATCGTATTTTCTTCCTAAACTAACAAGCGCCGTTGTCTTTTAGTCAGGGTTTGGGTTTCTTCTGTCCTACTTTCGGAGGTTCTCTTGGATGGTGGTGGACATTCAATCACTTGTTGTCTGCCTGCATGAGTTCTGGTTAATATTTCGGCGCTGACCGCTAGCTGAAGTATTATATGCTTGACGCTGTAGTATATCAGCATGGCTACCGTCTCCAGACATCGGGATCTGGTGTCCTTGAACTTGTGGACTCACTTGACATTCTCTCAATATGGTTAATTGTAGTGACTGTCAATGTAGATATGGATTTTGATGAAAAAAATCCATATCCCAGTGCACCTTGCACTACCACTGAATATGTCCCAGAGGACTTTTACTTGCTGAGACCGTTGGATGTTTCAATTGAGACCGTCACATTGAAAGGTGATACCTCTTAACCCTCGAGAGACATTTTCAAGACATTCCCCAATAAATACGATCCTTGATGCTGTAAATCATCTTAGGACTTCATATATCCAGATTTAAAATGAACCATGTTGGTAATGGATGCATTCTACTAAAGCCTGACAGGCCTTTGACGGATTCCTAAAAATCCTCCCCATTCTCCAACGCTTGAGAAAATGCAAATGCAGTCACTGGCACCTGACTTACCCAGAAGATTGAAGGGGCTTATACAATTTGTAATAAGTAGTGTACAATAGGAGTTTAATTTTCAACCTTGAGTGAACATGGTATATACGATTTTGGGAGGAAGGGGGCGGGTTGGATTCCTACGCCCATGAAAAAGGAGTTAATTTGGATGGAGGGTGTTTGCTAGTTATTTGCAGGGATGAAAATGAAGCCTCTTGCCAAGGCATCAGCTGCAACTGTCAGAGGTTTCTGAAGCGAACAGGGCTGGGGATTAGGGGGCAGATTGTAGCGAGGCAGCCGTTATGGTAACCGAGAGGCAGCAAGCAATTCGAGGCGATTGCTTTGCGGATATCTGGGGCCCTCTTAAGCTGCCTGTCACAGGTGAAGGAGTCTCAGAATAATTATCACAGTCTGTCTTGCTTTGACACTGTAAGGATTCTGTAGCTGTGAAATAAATTACCTCTATGTTTGGTATGGGATTTGATTATAGCAGATAACATGAAATGGACATGACACTTGGAACCGACTTTCTACTGACACCTCTATATGTCTGCATATGACTTTCCTTTTATTAATTAGAGGTGCATGCTAAGACAAATATTACTCTTGGTTACTGGTTTAACTAACTAACAGTAAGTTACATTAACATTAACTAGCATTAAGTTTAAAACTTATTTGTGTGATGCCTTAAATTATGTGTTAAACATTTGAAGTGTGCTATACATTTTTAAACTGGTCCCACTTATACAATTGTCTTGGAGGATAATGAAACATTAAAGATTGCATGAAAAAAAAAGAAAAAGACAAAAGATCCATGCAAATCTTGTAGAAGTTTGCAAATTGGCTTTTTCAATTGCACAGCGATGGATTATAAACACAATAAGGACACCTTAGTAATAATGCCTTAACAAACAGCTAACAATTCCCCAACAACCATCCAGAACACTTTAGCCACTGCATAGCATCACCCTGACTCCATCCACAACACCCGATCATTTTAATAAGCAACCAAACTTTATTCAAATCAGACAGGATCTAGAAAAAAAGGCAAACAGAAAGAGATAGAGCTGACACACCTGCAATCTGTGTAGTAAATGTTTGTAGCAAGACAAGGACCATTTCTCTACCGGGCACAATGTAACATTTGAAGACAAGACATGTGATACGTCCACAAGCACTAAAGCTGAATGTCAGTGTAAAAGATCCTTCATTTTCAACCTGGCAGGCCTTCCTCAAGTCCCTCTCTCCCTCGCTTTGCTCTGCGGCATTTAAACTAGCCGTATTCTCATGGCTTCTTTGATGCACCGTCTCTTTTAGATTTATAGCTCAGTCCGAGCCAGGTGTAGCACTTGGAACTGGGGTTAAAAGCCCTTTTATTGCACAGTTTTATGAAACCAGGACGAGGAAACAAGAAACTGAGTTTTGGAGATTAGAGAAGGAGATAACTGTTTGTATTCCTCCTTGAAATTCCAGGGGATAATGGAGGACATTCGCTTTATGGACTCCAAAGGAAGAAAATAGGATATATGAACATCTTCCCCCACAGGAGTTTGGATCTTATGAGAGATTATGTCCTGGGTTGGGAGCTTGACATGAGTGAGAGAGGGAAAGCTGCAAGATTGAGAGACTGTGATTTTAAAAGATACATATAAACGTACTGCTGTGTTCTTCCTTGAAGGTGCTTTGAGAAGAAAAACAACGGGTCTCATTCACAATAATTGCATGGATTATTTCACGTTTGTACACACAGGAGAACATCTCATGAAAAATCTCCTCCTAATTCACATATTCGTACACATGTGAATTTGTTTTTAGAATCATTCTGATGTTAATGAATTTCAAGTATTCTTTTTTTTTTTGTGTGTGTGCTGATTATTCTCGATCCAAAAGGTTTTGTTTACACAATATATGTGTGTGTGTACTCTGTATATGTTTTATGTATATATTAAGACACACAAATACATGTATTTATATGTGTATATATATATATATATATATATTAGTGGTGGGCCGTTATCGGCGTTAGCGTGCTGCGTTAACGTGAGACTCTTATCGGCGATTAAAAAATATCGGTTAATCTATTCTCAAAGTTGGGTTGGGAGCTGGGTCTATACTACGCAAGCTATGATGACTTTCACCCTGATATTTTAGGCGGATGTATACCTAGCCGAATTGCACTGTAGGGGGCGAGAACGAGTCTTGAACTAGAGGCTCGCAGTCCGTGATGGACAGATTGTTAACGGCTGGTCTGTGTGGTAATACAATCGGGCAGGACATCCAAACGCTCACCTATCATTCATCAACCTCAAATATGGCTTTTCATCTGAAAGATGTATGTAGTAGCAACTTTACATGGCCGCTCAATATGATGTTAACCTAGAGAAATGTGCGCTATTGAAGTGTTTGTGTGGAAGCGCGTTTGCTGCAGGACAGGCTCCGGTGCGCTCACTTGCTCTTAAAATATCCGTCATTTTTGGTCATACAGATAAAAGTAGCCTAATACATCTTTCGAATCTGTAAAGACTCTACATTTATTTGTGTGCACTCAGAATAACAACGAAACGTTGCGCTTTTAAGCAAACAGGATGCGCATTAGGTCTCATGTGAACTTGAGCGAGAAACTTCGAAACTCCGTCTTTGAAAAATATATCTATAGAGAGTGAAATGTCTAAAAAATAAAAATAAAAGACGTGTGTGTTAGCATGGATGATTTACATGAAATTGAATCTGTGCAACACTGTGCATAAGATGGCTTTCAGTTCAATATAATAACAAAAAACGACATTTTGGGTTTTTATTCAACTAATAAGGTGGGCACCTTATGGGGGTGATTTTCCTCCAGTTTTTTCGTGGGATTGGGATGGGAAGAGATTAAAGTTTGTGATGCATTTTGGAAACAGGAGATGAGCCCCTGGTCTAATGCGCCACCTGGCTTGAGAAACCCGTTCTCAAAGACTTACTTTTAGTCATTATTTGGGTAGCACACATATTCTGAATGCCTTCGGCAGAATTCAAATGAGCCATTTTAATCTAGATTAATCTATATTAATTCCAAGATTAATCTAGATTAATCTAGATTAAAAAAATTAATCTATGCCCACCACTAATATATATATATTCGTATAAATTACATCATATATAAATATAAATATATGTAATATAAATATATTTAATATATAAACTTAACATATTTTTCTTAAATATATACATACATGTGTGTGCATTTATATATACATAATAAACATGGGCGACATTAGGGGAGGGGCAGTTTTTTCAGTGTTGAACATTGTATTCAATCAAAGACATATCCATTGATTTTTTCAATGCAATAGCCAATCAGAAACATTGTAGTTTATCAGAATTCACTCACAGTTTTGCACGCTTGTGAATCAACTCATGATGACTAAGTGATGTGACATTCGTTACATACGACTAAGTATGATGACCCATAATCAGAATTTGTGCTCTTCGTTTAACCCATCCAAAGTGCATACACACAGTAGTGAACACACACCGAGAACACACATTCAGAGCAGTGGATGAAATATAACTTCTTAACACAGATACAGAGTAAGTGCTTTTTGTGTACGTGTAAGGTTTCACTTGTTCTTATATTTTTGTTGTATATTTTGAATACAATTAATTACGAAATTTTTGGTAAATCATGATTTTTTTTTTAAAATCATTTGTGCATACATTTCGTATGCAAATTTACGAACAAATTTTTACAAACAAAATAAAAAGTATATTAATGTAAACTTGTATCTTACTGTGTATTGTGCATCCTAAATGTTAACGTATATCTAAAATATATTTTAAAATGGTCCAATAATCTAGTAAATTCCTGATAGATAAAATCAAATCCCAGCTTACAAGCATTTCCAAGGAAAACTTTGGTATCCATCTAGAAAAGCATCACATTACAGATGTAAAATGGGTTGTGAATGGCATGTCATGTTGACAAAGTGTGTCTTTGTGTCCATCTCCCGTATATCCCCAAGGGCTGGATTATGGATTGTACCAGTGTCCCGGGGCTCTGACTTCTAGGAATCTCTAAAACCTTTGGAGACTAGCTAGGGACTTTCAAAAGCTAGAATCTCGGCATCCAAATCCACGTTTTCAGCAGTCAATGTGCCATCCCAGTTACTCTCCCCTTATACAGTACAGCAAAGGAGGGGTTTAACTTGAAGCTCAAGCTTAGCCTCAGGTTCGAGTCTCCTTTGAGGACACCAATCCAAGTTTTTTTTACCATTAATCATCAGGAATGGATGGGCAGGCAAACTTGTGAACCTTTGGCCAAATTGACCACAGGATAAGGGTTTGCTCTAAGGGCAGCATGCCTCCAAAAAACATGTACGCACATGGGTCCCTTTGAACCTTCTAACTCCTTCAGATTGGAAATAGAATTGACTAGCAAATGCTTTGTTGACTTTGAAAAGGGTTACTTTTTTATGATTGACTGATGTGATGTCTCAAGGTTACGACCAGGAAGAGTTCTGCCAAAGAAACACTATAATCAGGACAAAGACCCTGTGCACAAAGAGAGGTTATTAGTGTGGGAGTATAGTGTCACTGTTGTCAGTCAAGTCATACTTTGGCTGAATGAATAGGAGAGTCTGGCTTACCAAACTGCTGTTTTCATCGGCCTTATTTAAAGGAATTAAAGCCATTTCTGTTCCACTCCTTCCTTACTTTCTCTTTTCTTTGCTTTCATTATGTGTACCAGCCCCCCTCCTGCCTCCAATTATGGACATGCTTTCATCTGTATGCTCCGGAATGAACTGATAGGATCAGGATAGTTGAAGAAAGAGCCATTGTCTTGTCCATCTTTCATGGTACTCATGCCACCTCCCTGTTTTAGCCCAATTTTAAAATAATAGTTTATCCAAACATAAAATTTGGTCATGTTGTTCACAATTATTTTTGACGTTCTTTGTGTGAAGAAGAATGTTCACAGAGTTCTTAAAAAAGAAAAGAAAAGAAAAGAAAAAGAAACATGGAATGCTAAAAAACGTATCGACTTTATTAATGATACAACTTATATTGAACCCAGGAGGAGGTCTCAGATCGCCATATTCAAGTGTACATATTCTTGTTGATTTACTGTGTTACTGCACAAACTATGAATTTTTAGAGAAGTTGAGGTTTCACCCAATTTTTTGTAAGACAGTGTGGATAAACTCGATTAGAGCCCACCGTTTCCTGGTAAAACAAAAACGATGAAAATTGAGCTGTTAAAACTTGTCCTATTTATTTGTACTCAAGAGTAACTCACTCTTTGGAGGAGTTGTATTGTTTGACAGAGGGGGTTGACTGTTGCATCTCCAAGACAAACAGGCTGGCATAAAGCTTCAATGATTAATAATTTCAAACATCCGTATTCAGGCCAAGTCATAAAAAAAAACCATCTCTTTTTAAGCCTGCCCATGTTTGATGACTGTGGCTTATTTTTGCCACAGTTAGTGCCCCATAAATCATGGCTAATATGTTATAGAGTTCATAGTTGAGCTTTAAGCAACATTGAAGTTAATGAGGCTTAACAACAAATACTAACAATCATGTAATCCTGTGAGATGTTATTTTTAACAAGTTCATGAAATTATAAATCACTTGTTTCTGGACTGGATAAGTCCTCTTATATATAGTAACAAATGCGTGACCACTTTCTAACGGCTAACTGGTTCCAAAAGTCCTTGTGTTGGATTTGTTTGGATACATTAAGGTGCACTCTGCTGTTTTTAGGAGTTCCTCGAAAAGCAGTTACTTGTGTAATGGCATTGCAGAAATCTGAGTTCCTTGAGGACCCCAGGGGCCTGGGCCTCTCTCAGGATTGCAGCCTCCAAAGGGCCACGGTAATTAGGCCAGGTGAATGGGGTGGCAGCCTGATATGGTGAGGCTTTGTTCCCGCTGCTGTCCACCTATTGTCTGGGTGGATTTAATCCAGGAAATAGATAGGAAGAGGGTGGGCCATAAGTATGAATGATGTAGACATAATAGAAGATTTGGCAATTGGTAGAATCGATTGGAGAAAGGACACATTGGCCATATGTCCCAAGCAAAGGTTTGACTGAACCTTTTGTTGGTGCCAGTAATAATGATGTCATGCCTTTCTTCTTTAACAATCGAGTCTCCAAGAATATTTTTCGAGAGGTCAGTAGCTGCATTTGCATTACCCTTCAAAGTTTCAGTTGCGTAACATCAGTTAATGGAAACACTGTCATTTTGCAATAGTATTTGTATTAACATTTAAAAAATATTGCAACATTTTTGTGAAAATCTGCATTGTAAACACAGCTAATGATATCCTTGATAAAGAAACAAAGGAAAGTTCTTACATTAGGGTGCACTGTCTTTGAAAGATGCATTTTACATTTTTTTACTCACGTCTAATTAAATACAACGTCTACCCAAACTGATGTCCATACTATTATAAAAAGACCTATTCTACTTAGATCAAAAACTGCTCAAATATCTAAGAAAATAGGTTGTATATCTGTGCCGAAACACAGAGATGAGCAAATCTGCCAAAGGGAGAAGTGTGAAGTCTCTCGATCTTTCACTCTCTCTGGTGCACTGAGCTGCTGCCGGCAAGATAAGGGCTGGTCTCTCCGAGTTTAGGCTTAACGTAATCCCTCACCCCACCCCCCAAAAAGACAGTGCTTGTGCTCATCCACATGGAGAAGGAAAACAGAGGATGTGGGGAGGATGAGGAAGGAAGGATTGTGGGGCACTGCCCCATATTTGGAGTTATTTATTTGAGCATGAAATGACTACAAAGAAATACAACGTGTGGTGGTGTTGGGTAGGGAAATGTCCTGCTTTCTCTGTGAACACAGACACTAGCTAATCTTTTGACAAGATGAACCCAAAGTGGGAATCCTGGAGCCCTGAGGCCCGTCTACCTGGGAGTGGAGATTTTAGCTAACGCAGAGCTCAGACTCAGACAATGTGTTCTATTCTACTACATCTATCTTGATTTATTTCCTAACCCCAATGATTCTGACAGTTGTCTTCCTAAAAAGGAATTTTACCCTGGAGTGAAAGAGACCTGCAAAGTATCGCTCAAAACGCATGCGTGCTGCTGCTTGGTGGTCGTCTGCAAGATATACAGCTAGTCCACATTTCCCATCCCAGAGTAAACATCAAAAAGCTTTACCTGGGGCTGAATAGTCAATAGTTGTGTTACCAGTGCAGAACCTCAATGATTAGACTCCCAGTATTCACCTCTGAATGTCTGGAGCCATCATTATCCAAATAGCATTATCAAGAAGGCAAAAAAAGATTAGCTTCAGAATTATTTTAATTTTGTTATCAAGATGTTTCATGTGATCAGATCACTTCACTTGACAATCTTGTGAGAAGACCACCTGAGACGTAAACAGCTGCAAAAACTTATCTAGGAAAAGACTGCATCTGTGGATTTGCTTACTAATATAAATGTCCTTGTTGTTTTGGGTGTATCATACAGTGGTAGCACTCAATACAAGACTTGGTTTTAAGTCCATCTCCAGCCCGAGTCCAAAACACTGGACACTGGTGAACTTGGACCTCACGTTTCTGTCTTAACTCAGACTTTTCCTAGACAGGTCTTGGCCAGGACTTGGACTCAACTGAGTGGTTCTCAACTATAATGCAACATACAATAAAGCACATTTACTTAACTAGGACTTGGCAAACTTCTGGTATTGCTCTTGACTTGGACTTGATCCTCTTTATGTCTCCGTCTTGACTCAGACTCAACTTAGCTGGTTTCAACTACAACACTACCATAAAGTTTATCTATTGCCCTGTGCTATACAATATTTTGACTGTGGGGATTTGTTTATTAATATTAATTACCTTGTTGTTTTAGGTGTAGCATAAAGCAGTGACATAGCACTCAAGATTATCTTGAGTCCAAGAGCATGTTTTCAATGGGAATAGTTGGACTCGAACCCAATACACTTTTTGGTCTTTGTCTTGGCACACATTCCACCTAGTCAGACCTCGACCCATAATTGAATGAGCTGGTGTAAATTACAACACTGACATAAAACGTATTAACTTATAATGTTGTAAATATGTTTGTTGATATATTTAAATTAATAAATTTCTTCAATTTGCTCCAGATATAGAAGAGTTTGGGTGAGCTGATCCACAACCATTTTGGCCTAGTCTATATTGCTATAAATCCATGCCATTGTTCTGATTTCTCATGGGTTGGTTGGCATATGGGTGTTTTCACAAAAGCTTCTGGGACGTTACCGCTTACTGGGTTGAAAAAGTCAATGAAAAATCACTGGTAAGAGTCAAGGAGTCAATACAGGATTTAAAATGTTACAATATTAGAGCTATAGTGGGACTATTTGTACTGCTATACATTATTATCAGTTCATTTTTCTTGAGATCAAAATGGACTAAATGTAAACCCACTTTTCAATAAATATAATCCAGTCTTCTACTTATGATCCTTTGGACTTGTTGAGGCAGGTGCCTGTAAAATAGTTCAGCATTAAACATTAATGACCTTGAGTTTTCCTTAAAAAAAAGAACACAAAAACATGAAAATCCATTACAACATTTTTTTTTAACGTGACATTCTTCTGAATGAAACAGGATAATACAATAAAACCGTTATTATTGTCTATAGTTATTCACATTTCTAATATCCAATTCGCAATTCAAATATGTAGGCTACAATATTGTTCTAATTTGATTTGCCTTGTTTTATGATTGTGCAGCACACTGCTGGAGCTCCTAAATGAGAAACAACACACATCCATCCAGTTTGACCCTGACGCAGAAAGAATAATCAATCACTCGTTCGATCAAGAGAAGGAGTCGAGGCGGGAAGATGAAGGCGATTTCAAAGAATATAAAAAATACAAGAATAGAGAATACAACAAGACTTGCGAATCTTACGGTTTTCACGAACAGTTAGCAGAGTTCACAAAAAGGGTCTTTCTGTCTCTTTGGCAAAATCCAGAGAAGAACATCAGCTGAAAGACAGACTTGAATTTCCATTCGCCTTTGTTTCTCACAGCCGCTTCAAAGAGCCGCCCAGACAAAAGTTCCAATAGTGCAAGCTTATTTATTTATTTACAGATTTATCTTTTATTCCTCACAAAATTGCGGCATTGTTCTTCGAAAAAGCACCATGGGTGGTCTGCCAAAACTAGTGTGGAAAAAAAGGAACCACTTTGTGAAGGATGGCACAAAGGATTTTACACAATTGCATTATATCTTTAAATCTTAATGTATGTTAGCAGAGGTACTTTGCCTGAATTAACAAAATGGTATTATTATACACACAAAAAAAGAAATTGAGAATGGAGAGTTGACTAAATATTTGTGATAAAGCCATTGAGAACATTAATAATTCCATACACATTTCTAAAGCGTTTAATAACGCATTGCCTATAAAGGGGTCTATTTAGTTTTCTTATCACTTGCCTGTGTATGTGCTTTGACTGCACATTCCTGTTTGTGTATGCAGGTTTAATATCGCAATAAAATGCACAGCATAAATATTTATGCCTTAGCTTACTTAATTACACCCTGTTGAAATGCACAATTGCATCTTAACAGGTCAAGTACACTACGTGTAAAATAAAAGGTGCAATGTGAATGTTGATAGTTGTAGCAAAAAATGCTCGAAGTCACCTTTGATTTAAAGTGAACAAGTACGTTGGAACATGTTATGTCAAAAAATCATAATGTGCAACATGCATAGCTGCTTTCACAGTCCATTGCGGAATGTGTCAGATGCAAATACCTGTCACGTCTGAACTATCATTACATTGCTGGGTGGAGCTATAATAAAGGTTTCAGGGTTCACTTTTATCTCTATTTATCTGGCTTATTTTCATAATGCGATTCCTTGGGAAACAATCAGACATTAAAAAGGACTCATTTCAACCTTATCTTATTCAAAGCATCTGTAAAGTGTTATCGATTCTCACAAAAACAAAAAAACATATTGACTGGTGCTTAGTCTGCATTTGTCTACATTATATGATATGTATATATATTAGGGGTGGGCATAGATTAATTTTTTAATCTAGATTAATCTAGATTAATTGGAATTAATCTAGATTAATCTAGATTAAAATGGCTCATTTGAATTCTGCGAAGGCATTCAGAATATGTGTGCTACCCAAATAATGGCTAAAGTAAGTCTTTGAGAACGGGTTTCTCAAGCCAGGTGGCGATTAGACCAGGGCTCATCTCCTGTTTCCAAAATGCATCACAAACTGCTTGAGAAAGCTGTTCTTCTATGATAATTGGTGATGAAAATAAATTATGTTCAATAAGATGTACTTGTGTTTACTAACTGTTTATTCAGTTAAACATGAATTTTGAACTGTAGGCCTACATAAGAGGTCGTGATGAACTGTTTACAGTTTCCATTGGGAAGCTTCTTAAAATTAATTTTCCTGAAGCAAACTTTCATAGCTGCATCCATGTTAGCACGTCACGTCTGATGTGGTAATTTCACAGTAACGTTAGGCATACACACAGGTTCGAAGCAGAGGGTGACACGGAGTGAATTCTCAAGTTCACATGAGACCTAAAGCGCATCCTGTTTGCTTAAAAGCGCAACGTTTCGTTGTTATTCTGAGTGCACACAAATAAGCGAGAGTCTTTACAGATTCGAAAGATGTATTAGGCTACTTTTATCTGTATGACCAAAATGACGGAGATTTTAAGAGCAAGTGAGCGCACGGAGCCTGTCCTGCGCAAAGCTGCTTCCACACAAACACTTCAATAGCGCACATTTCTCTAGGTTAACATCATATTGAGCCATGTAAAGTTGCTACTACATACATCTTTCAGAGGAAAAGCCATATTTGAGGTTGATGAATGATAGGTGAGTGTTTGGATGTCCTGCCCGATTGTATTACCACATAGACCAGCCGTTAACAATCTGTCCATCACGGACTGCGAGCCTCTAGTTCAAGACTCGTTCTCGCCCCTACAGTGCAATTCGGCTAGGTATACATCCGGCTAAAATATCAGGGTGAAAGTCATCATGCGTAGTATAGACCCAGCTCCCAACCCAACTTTGAGAATAGATTAACGGCGATATTTTTTATCGCCGATAAGAGTCTCACGTTAACGCAGCACGTTAACGCCGATAACAACCCACCACTAATATATATATATATATATATATCGGGTGACATGGTACATGTATTCGTACCAAACCGTCACGGTACAGGCATCTCGGTTCGGTGCATGAGGCCTTACGACGAATACAGGCAATTCACCCCGATCCAGAAGGGGGCGCTCGCAGTGATGCAACGCTGTTTGAAAACCGCCAGCGCCAGCAGAAGGATAGTGACCATGTGCTGATTCTGAACGCGTCTCTCACATGGACTGACAAAAGCTTCTCACACGGATTGACAAGAGCTTTGTTTGTGTATCCTACATCTCTCATCTGGCACAAATCCAAACAGTCCATAATATTTCCATGTTTGCGATGTAACTTATCTGAATGGTAAACTATTATTTATTATGTAAATTATAGACTTTGTAAGTTACGCTAATTCAGTCACGTTCCAACAGTGACACAGAGATGGCTGCGCTGATGTTTGTAGTTTATTTGAATAAAGTAGCCTACCAATTTTAGCAATGCTGGAACTGATGTGTTTTGTGTGTAAGGAAACGTGATCATGTTTGTAATACTTTTGAATGTTAAATGTTCAATATATACAATTAATTTTAAAAAGTGTGTGTGTGTGTGCTCCAGCGCACTTCAACTGTTTCCTTATACCAGCAGAATCGACTTTAAACACTTATTGTCTTATTAATAATCACTGGATAAAGGTCTACTGTTAATTATGTACACTCACAATGAAAGCAAAACAGATTTTATACATAATATAACAATGTAATATTAGTATTCATTATTAGTGTTTTCACATCCAGGAGGACATTTTTTTTATTTGCACTACTGTCTGTTCAAAATAAATGAAAAGAAACCGAGCATAGTAGATTTCTTCTTTTCCCTGTTGTACCGAAATCATATCGAACCGTGACCCCGAACCGAGGTACGTACCGAACTGTGACATCTGTGTACCGTGCCACCCCTATTATATATATATATATATATATATATATACACACACACATATACACTATATTGACAAAAGTATTGGGTCACCCCTTTTTAAATAACAGGTTTGACTACTTTAGTAATTTCCAAGAGTACAAATTTTAATGTTTAAGCATATAATGATATTCTAGGGAATTGTGTGCTTGTAATTTTATAGCAACAGTTTGGACAGAACTCTTTTCTATTCTAACATGACAGTGTCTCTGTGTATAAGACAAGGATCAAAGAGAAATGATGATTCAGTCAGTGTGGAAGAACTTGACTGGTCTGCAGAAAGACAAGTCCTAATCCCAGCTGAACACCTCTGGTGTGACTTTAAATGCAGACCTTGAGCCAAAAACTCATCACCAAACACCAATGGGGGCAGCCATGGCCTAATGGATAGAGCGTTGGACTTGTAACCCGAGGTTGTGGGTTAGAATATTATTAAATACTATTTCCCCCAACTGCTCCCCGGGCGCCGCCCACTGCTCCAAGTATGTGTGCACTTGGATTAATGGGTTAAATGCAGAGAACACATTTCACTGCTGGTTATACTCTGTATAATTGTGTATGTGACAAATGCAATTCTTATTTCGGGGCAGTCTTGGCCTAATGGATAGAGCGTCTGACTTTTTTTTCCAAACTGTTGCTATAAAATTAGAAGCACACAATTCCCTACAATATCATTATATGCTTCAACATTAAGATTTGTACTCATGGAAATTACTAAACTAGTCAAACCATTCATTATAACGAGGTGAGCCAATACTTCTGGCAATAATTTCTGGCATTTTTAAATTTACTAATTAACATGCACAAAATTCAGTACTCAAATCAAATGAATTTTAACAGTAAAAATCTTTACATTCTTTAAAATCTGTACATCCAAGATTTTACATAGATAAACTCTTTTCTCTTTATCTCATTCACACACATAATTTTGGTCCCTATTAATACAAACTAGAACCGGTGCAGTTCCACATGACATCAGTTGCATCTCAGCGATCCAGGTGATGAATTAAACACATCTGTCTCCCTTAGGGAGGGACACCTCGTTTGCTTGCTAGCATTTCTTGTCATTACCAAACCAGCTGGCAGGCCAACCATTTCTCAGGCATGTGTCTTTCTCTCCCATGTTTACTAGTTAGCCTGCCCGCATTCTCCAACAAAATGTCCACTGTTTGTCTCACAGATGAGACTTTGATTATTGTAATAAAGTCTGGTGCATAGATAGATAGATAGATAGATAGATAGATAGATAGATAGATAGATAGATAGATAGATAGATAGATAGATAGATAGATAGATAGATAGATAGATAGATAGATAGATAGTCAAATAAGTTGTAATAGAAGAATTATCCCAATGTGTGTGTTATTTTAACAAAACTGCTCCACTGCTTATTAAGATTTGAGACCTGTGTGTGATCAATATGTAGTCAAACCAACTTACAATAAATAAATAAATAAATCTGGCAATGGATCAACAAGTCTCAAGTCAAGTTACAGTTGTAAGTCATAAAATGTATATATATATATATATAAACCCGTCCCTAACCTCCTGAGACCTGAGAAAAAAACTATAGGAAAAAAACTAAAACAATTTTCATGTCTTTACATTGTTTAGAACACAAGAAATATATATATACTTCAATCATATGCTATGTCCCTGGTAGAGTACATTGTGACTCTCTTTATTATTATTTTTTCATTTTTTTAAAAGAAGACATGAATGAAAATGCATAGGCAAAACGATTTATTTTTTTCACAGCCAATACATTTGTAATTTTCAATATTTTTTTTGTTTACCAAACTTTGTATAAAGATGATTGTCAACTATATTATAACAGAATGATTCGATATACCTTTTTTCTTTCTGCAAAATGTCTATAAAATGGCAATAAACTGGTTTTCTCATTTTATACAATGGATCTATAACTAAATATAATTAGCATATTAATGTGTTTTTGGGGCAACATGAAGTGACAAAAAAAGTTTAATAATGGGAGTAATAATTGACAAGATTTTCATAATAATATGTAATATTTAATAGAATATTGAAATATAATTTAATTTCCTATTCATTTGTTAAGTCTCCCAAAATACGTAATAAACAAGCTTTTAGTCCCTGTGTCCTCATATGAGGACATGTATGAAATCAACGTCCTGTTTCAAACCAGAAAGTCATATTTTGATTTGAAACCCCATAACATTCTCCTGAGATGTTGATTTATGACACACAATTAAACAAATAGACTGATTTAAATGGTAATAACAAAGTATTATCATATTTCCATAAGAGTGTCAATAAATTAATATCAGACATATTTGAAGACCAAGGAGAGGGAGTGGTTCTGGTGAAGTATACAAATATTTAGTATCTCTGAATGTGCTCTGTACAGGACATCTAGACTTAAAACTGTGGCAAGTATAGTATCAGAGAAATTCACTAACATATAATGTCCTCATGTGAGGATGCAGTGTCTCAGGAGGCTAAACCTACCCCTCACAGAAATCGTACAAATTAACCACCTTGTAAAATATGTATGAATTGGCCATGAGATAGCATTGAAATATTACCCAAAACAAGCTAATATAATACTTATATAAGCCAGTAGTGGCATAAGGTTCCCACAAAATATGTATCTTATTGATTAAACCATGTGGTAGGCCTCAAATGAAGGGTCAATTTCTTCCACCAATCCAATGACAGAGAATGCTGAGTTATGCCAGGGTTTTATATCCACAACCCACAAATTCATTGAAGATATTTATGCAGAGGAACTCAAATGGCTATGAGAATCTGTCATCCAACCGTTTCATGGTTCCGCTCGCTCCTCTGATCAAGCCAACGCTTGCCTCCCGGAGCTCCAGCGTGACAAATCCCAATCAATACTCATTACCTTGACAGTCTCTCGGCTCGCCAAATACATCTGCTAGCGATCTCAAGTTCACACTGTTCAACACCATTAGCATAGTATCTGAATTCATGTTCTTACATTTAGCCTTTTCTCCTTCAACAAGTGGGATCTTCTCTTCCGATTGGAGGTTAAGAGGGCGAGGCAGATTCCAGCAAACTGTCGGATTATATCAGCATTAAGTCTGCGGTTTTGTAAATGATTAATCACATTACTCGTTAGTTTATTATTGCCTGACATTGCGTTCTGAAGCCAATATTTTTTCTGATCTTCTGACAACATGATATCCTCACGGCTTTTGTCAAATAGACAGGAAACATCTTCAGTGATCCGATAATAATGGATACATTTAGACTTGGCTTTAATGTGGTAAACATGAGGAAAACTGTTTGTTTTGTCTTGTTTGAAACATTAAGAAAAATATATTCTGGGTTCAATACAAGTTGAGCTCAATCTACAGCACTTGTGTAATATTTAACAACACACTACAATTAGAATAAACAAATAAATAAGTACATGTGTTTTAAGGCCAGCTTTACTAAACAAGGGAAAATTAGCATTAGAGCACAATTCCATAAAAGCGCCAATGGGAGGGAAAATTCTGCATGTGTTCCTGTGGCTCAGTGGTTAGAGCATTGCGTTAGCAGCGCAAAGGTTGTGGGTTTGATTCCCAGGGAACACACATACTGACAAAAAAATGTATAGCCTGAATGCACTGTAAGTCGCTTTGGATAAAAGCTTCTGCTAAATGCATAAATGTAAATGTAATGTGAATTACTGTTAAGGTGTGCACATTAAAGAACACAGACACAGCCAGATAATTTTCATAATAGCCAGCACAATCTATCAAGCCTGCTTATCACCACATGCTTTTTGGGGAGGGTGATAAATAATGGCACAAATTTGACGAGCGCAATAGTACATTGCGTGATTGCGTTGCGTGATTCATCTGAATTTTTCCTCACATAAATTTTGCATCAGAAAGGGAAACTCCTACAAATGCATTTTCAATAAAGTCAGGTGCAAAAATAACCGTCCACACCGTTTCAGTGCTAATTCTTTACTGCGTGTTTTTAGTAAATCCTGACTACTATTTTAAGGCCAGAAGACGGTCTGCACTGGCACAAGCTGTTAGTATATCTAGCCCTTAATATGTTAGTCAACACATCGAAATAAGTGTACTTTTTAAAGCATTACAAAATATTATTAAATATGAATAAGTCATGTGAATCATATAATATCGAAACAGTGAAGATCTTAACATTTATGGATTGGCTTCAACCACTTCAACTGCAAATGCAACTTTAGTAAACACGTGCATTTATAATCATGCTTGTTCTCTGTCCAATGCTGGAACTGCTACTAGAAATTCTCTCAGTTATCTTGCAGATACGATTTGTAAGTCTTGGAATAGAGGATGTTTTTTGCTTCACTGAGCAATGTGAAATGCACTTTTTTGACAGTAAATAAATTGTGCATTTTGCAACCCACCTGATTACTATTCATGTTACTCTGCAAGAAAACTAAAATCACGATAAGGAAATGACAATGACACATGTTTCACAGACTCATGTTTCCACCTCCACTGCCAAATTCTGTACGATAAACAGTTTGCGACATATGTGAACAGAGTGCTAGGCTTTCTTTTCTTTTGACGTTTTTACCAGTGAAAACAGCCACTGCCCAAGTGAAAAAAATTATACTTTATTGTATTTGTAATATATTCCCTGTTTTAATAGTACATTTCAAATATACTAAGACGAATCTCTAAATATATAAAAAGTGTATTAGCACCACTTTAAAATAATTGGAATTTAGTATATTTTCAAAAAAATGTATTTTACAAAAATATACTTAAATTGAAAGTTCTGTTTATTTTATATTTTATATTATATTTTAAGTATATTTATTTGCACTTTACTTAAATATATTTTATGAATATGTTTTAACTGTGTGCTGAAGATGATCATTGTAACAATGCATTGAAAGTACACTTTCAAAGTACATTATTAAATAACCTGAAGTTGTAGTATGTTTTAAGTCACACTTTTTAGTCATTTTTAAGTTTACTTCTTTATGCTTGGAATTCACTTCATTACTTGGACATACATTGCTTTCAGAAAGTAATAAAACAAATACTTAAAGCAAATAAATAAGGTGAGTGCATTATAAAGTGTACAGTCAAGTAAACACTGTCTATATTGCAAGGCCAGAAACTGAAGTTCACTCACTCTGCATTAATATTATTTCACTGCATCATTATAACATATCATTATACATTTATGGAGAAATAAAGCTGAACAACAACAATTTACATTGATATCTGTATAAAGCTGCAGAAATAGTTCCCCATGATTTAGTTTTTAGTCTCTTTCAATATTGTTTGGAAGTGGAATGACATACAGTTTGTCCTTAGACCTAATAATTACACATTTCCATTTGAGTGATTGTGGATGGACAGAAAATACATCATGAGATACTGTAAATGTTCAGGATATATTTAGGCAAACATCGCTAAAAAATAAATCTTACATGAATGCACTTTAGCTAAAACACAGAATCTGTTTGTGGTGGATGCAAAAGATGCCCCATCCTCACACTTGAAGCCACCAGGGTCATATTTTCACAGAATGTTCCAGCATTTAACTATAAAACAGAATTGTTTCTCTTTTGTTATGTGTTATTACAGGAATGATAAAGAACACTGCTCACTAAAAAAAAAAAGATTTTTTTTTTTGATGCTGTTCACTTTATTAAAAAAAATCCTTTTGATTTACCACAATATATCAGGTTTCCCATTCAAACATGACTGCATTGAACAGACTTAAAACAACCTTTTTCTTTTACTTACTTTTTATTTTCTTTTAAATGTTTTTGGAGAAAATATGTTTATAGAGTATAGGGCTGTAGGTTATTATAACTAATTAAAAGCTAATCAAATACATACGTAAACAATAGTAAATATATCCTATTTAATAATTATATATGCTTATTTATATATTTACTAATATTTACTATATTTCTCTTTTAAAATTATTAATTTAATTTACTAAAAAAAAATAAGGAAAGTGGTTGAAATCTATTTATTTTAGCTACATTTAAATAAACTAATTTAGTTGACTAGCTTTCAACATTTCATCAAAGCCGTTCATCTTTGTTTTGTTCCCGGTTGGCGTAACGGTGCGATCAGCGGAGTCCCTCATCAGCAATTCCCTGGGCACTTCAACTGAGAGAGCAAATTCTAAAAGAGCAAATCACGGACGATCGCGTCTTTTCAAGATTTCGTCCGTGTCCTTCTGGTTGCGGTCGTTTTCTGTCTGCGGATGACGGACATGATCGTTGTCTTCAGTGTCTGGGCCGCCGACACGCTGAAGCTGCGTTCGTGGATGACTCATGCGTCTGTTGTGGGCGTATGAGCATGATTTCGCTGCGATCTCGCCTTTCCTTTATGAAAGGATTGGCACCCTCTGCCGCCACCCGTGCTGATCTCTCTGGCTCGAGCAGAGGATCGCCGACGCCTGGGAGATCTGAGGGTTACTGTAAGAGCCTCTCCCGCCGGGCACGCCCCACGGACCTCTTACTCCTCACGCAGCGAACATCCCGTCCGGTTCCTGGGTGATTTCGCTGGTCTGTCCCACGGGTGCCCAGCATTTCATTGGTGCGCCATCTGTAGATAGGATGTCGATCGCAGCATCGGGGGATGGGTTCACGTCCTCTGAGGATGAAGGTGCGGTGGGGCTGCCCCCCTCGGGTGTTGTCGCCACCGCCGCACCGGACCCAGAGCTGACGGCCATGCTTGCCCGGGCAGCCGTGAGCATCGGGCTGGAGGTCAACAGACCGCCCAGTCCCGAGCCCTTGCGGCTGGACGATTGGTTTCTCGGAGCGGGGCGCTGCTCACAACCGCGCCCTGCCCCGGTGCCTTTCTTCCCGGAGGTGCATGAGGAGCTGACGAGTTCGTGGATGGCCCCTTTCACGGCCAGAAGCCGCTCGTCCGCCTCCTCCGTCCTCACTACCCTCGACGGCGGAGTGGCCAGGCGGTACGCGGGCATTCCCCAGGTGGAGAGAGCGGTCGCGGTGCACTTGTGCCCACGAAACGCCGCCACTCGGAGGAACTGTCCGCGCCTCCCGTCCAAGGCCTGTAAGCTGACAGCCGCTCGCGGCCAAAGCTTACAGTGCTGCGGGCCAGGCAGCCTCGCCCTGCACGCCATGGCTATCCTGCAGGTTCACCAAGCCAAGGCGCTCAAACAGGTGCACGAGGGTAGTACCGACCGGGTTGATGCAGGAGCTGCACGGCGACTGACTTCGCTCGACGACGAAAGTCACAGCGGTCCCTCGGGAAGGCGATGTCCACCATGGTGGTCCAGGAGCGCCATCTCTGGCTCAACCTGGCAGAGATGAAGGACGTCGACAAGGCACGCTTTCTCGATGCCCCCATCTCCCAGGGAGGGCTGTTCGGCGACACCATCGAGGGCTTCGCCCAGCAGTTCTCGGCGGTACAGCAGCAGACTGAGGCAATCCAGCACATCCTGCCCGGCGTGATGCACCATCCCGTCCCAGCCAGGCCCCAAGTCGCCCAGGAAGTCGGAAGCGGCCCTGACGCGGGCAACCCGGAGATGTTGGAGTTTGCTCTTTCTCAGGAGACGGCGAGAACAGCGCCGCTCGTTGCCACGGTGGAGGGCCGGAGGAGAATCATCTGTTTCGTTTGGTTTCTGTTCGCCGCTGGTCCAAGGTACGACAAGCTGTAACAACAAATAGGAAAGACCTGAAGCTGTCTTACACTGAAGGTCGAAATCCCTTCTGATTCCATGGGGAAAGGAACAGCGGCTTTGCTATCTCCAGCAGCGATGTACTCAGTGGTCCCGGTGGGCACCAAGGTTAGCAAATTTGCACTGGAGCGATAGGAAGGTTGCAACCTCTTGCATGGCATTTGTCTGTCACGCACTCGCTTGTCAACATCTGCATGCCACAAGGCTGTGACGGGGTTCAGCTTGTGGCGCTTTCCATAGGACCCCTATGTCGTCACGACATAGCTCGTAGTGACCGACAGATAGGGAGCGTCTAGGTTACGTGACGTAACCCCGTTCCCCTGATGGAGGAGCGGAGGCGTTATGTCCCCATGCCACAATCTTGAACCATCGCTGGTTGCCAGGGACTCGTCTCGGCTCCTCAGCGTAAAACCTAATGAGTGGATGCACCTGTCGCCCTTTTATACCCGTATGCACAGGGAGTGGCTCAGGTATGCAAAATCCACTAGCCAATTTCATTGGCGTTTTCTCTTAGTCAGAGATGTTCGGGGCTTCCAGGTAAATCCCCTATGTCGTCACGACATAACGTCTCCGTTCCCTCCATCAGGGAACGGGGGTTACGTACGTAACCTAGACGTTCCTCGAAGGAATGAGGCGCTGTGTCCGGTAGACGCTTTGTGGAACGTCTCCATTGTGAGCGGCTCTGAATATCATGTGTTATCAGTCAAAATAATGGGCGAGACGTCACCTCCTGTATTGGGACACCTACGAGAAAGGCCTTGGAGGCCGCCACACTTCGAGTTGAATGAGCTCTGACTCCCATCGGCGAGGGGAGCTGAGAGGACTCAAAATAAATTTTAATGGCATCCACAATCCATCGGCTGAGGGTCTGCTTAGTAGCTGGCAGACCTCTCTTAAGGGGACCATAGCAGACTAGCAACTGGTCCACCTTTCTCCACAGGGCAGCTCTGTGGGCGTATGTGCCCAGTGCTTGCACTGGACACATACAATTGTGCTTTTGCTGGTCAGGCTCCCGAAATGGAGGAGAACAGAAAGCCTGCAGGACTATAGGCTGTGGTGCTGAGGAGGGGACCTTTGGAGCATACCCCGCTCGTGGGTATAGAAAGGCTTTGATCATGCTGGGCGTTAAGTCAAAATGAGTAGGGGCCACTGAGAGGACCTGAAGATCACTAACTCTCTTGAGAATAGATATTGCCAGAAGAAATACAGTCTTCAGAGTGAGATGGCGTTCCGAGAACTCCTCAATAGGCTCGAAGGGAGGCCTACAGAGAGCTTCCAACACTACAGCCAGATCCCAAGGTGGAACATGGGACCGTACTGGAGGTCTCAGCCTCAGCGCACCGCAGAGGAAACGTGTAACTAGGGGTTTCTGCTCACTGACTGCCCACCAAGAGAGTGTGGTAGGCCTAAATTGCCGCAACACAAAGCTTCATGGTGGAGTGGGTCAACCCTGTGGAGAGACGGGCCTGCATGAACTCCAGAACTGTACCAACCGGGCAGTTGACTGGGTCGAGCTGGCAGTCCCCGCACCAAGAAGTGAAAAGTTTCCACTTCAAGGCATACAGTTTCCTCATTGAGGGAGCTCTGGATTGGAGGATGGTCTCAACAACCTCGGTTGAGAGACCAGAAGCTGTGAGCTGTGCCCCCTAAGGGGCCATTCCCACAAATTCCATAGCTCCGGGTGGGGGTGATAGACCACCGCTTGTGAAAGGATATCCCTCCTGACAGGAATCTCCCATGGGGAGCTGTCAAGGAGCGAAATCAGGTTCGAGAACCATACCTGGCCGACCAGAATGTGACGACTGACCTCGTGAAGAATGTGAAGTCTGACCAGAATGTGAAGACAGAAGTAGACTGACCTCGTCCCGGCACACTCTCGCCAGAACTTCGAGTGATCCAAGTTATTTTTTTATTAAAATGTACTTTTGTTTTATTACGAGTACATTACAAATTAATTATGAGTGTCTTTGAAACACACAAGCAATATACTATAAATATATTATTTTTGAGTAAAAATATAGTATTTTTTCCCCCTATGTTGAATCCACTTTTTAAGGTCATAACAATAAATACATACATTAAATGACAGACAAAGACAGATTAAAATTTTTGTTCCAAAATAGCACACTTCAAGTTAACTAATCATTAACACACTTGAAGTATACTGACAATCAGTCTGGCTGCAAGTATATTTAGTATACTTTTTTTTTCACTAGGGTGGTAAAAAATGGTTCATTAAAATTATCAGTTTAAATGTCAATATGAAATCAAAGCTGAGTCTGTTTATACATGTCACGAATCCGGTTCATGACCTCACGCCCACTCACCACATTGTCTCTTGCAACACACTACAGCTGCACATCACCCACGGACTGCATTTCCCATCCACCATTGCACTAATCGCACAGCTGTCACCAATCACTCATATGCACTAATTACAATGCTGCACTCCGTCAGGCATGCTTTATAAGCCTTGGACTTCATCTCTCTCATTGCGAAGTCTTGTTTAGCGCCTTCTGACATTTCCGAGCGTTTAACCTGAGTGTGTTTTCCCTGTTTATACGACTCTGACCTGTTGCTGCCTGCCTTTTGACCCTGCCTACCTTTTGATATCCTCTCTGTCTGCCGTCTGCCCTGACCTTTGCTTTGCCCCTTGTTTATGCATCTTCCTTACCTACGTTACTCCTGTTACTAAACTTTACCTGGCTGACCTCCTTGTTTGTTAATAAAGCTGCACTTGGATCTCAACGTCCTTGACCCCTCTCATTACAATACATATGTATAATAATAATTTGTTACATTTATATAGCGTTTTTCTATACACTCAAAGCGCTTTACATAGTAAGGGGGCTATCTCCTCATCCACCACCAATATGCAGCATCCACTTGGATGATGCGACTGCAGCCATAGTGCGCCAGAACGCCCACCACACACCAGCTTATTGGTGGAGAGGAGACAGAGTGATAAAGCCAATCAGTGTATGGGGATGATTAGGAGGCCATGATGGTCAGAGGCCAGTGGGCTAGTTTGGCCAGGATGCCAGGGTAACACCCCTACTCTTTTTCGAAGAACATCCTGGGATTTTTAATGACCACAGAGAGTCAGGACCTCAGTTTAACGTCTCATCCGAAGGACGGTGCTTTTTCCAGTATAGTGTCCCCTTCACTATACTGGGGCATTAGGACCGACACAGACAACAGGGTGAGCACCCCCTGCTGGTCTCACTAACACCTCTTCCAGCAGCAGCCTAGTTTTCCCAGGAGGTCTCCCATCCAGGTACTGACCAGGCTCAACCCTGCTTAGCTTCAGTGGGCAACCGGTCTTGGGCTGCAGGGTGATATGGCTGCCGGCGTATGTGGTTAATTCCATGTGTACAATCATATAATAAACATCAATCAACATTTAGTAAAAATATATATTTTTTAATCTTGTCATTATATTACATTTTATCTAACATGCCAGTCTTGTGATTTTAATATATTAAATTAGGGATTATCTTAAATAATTATTTAATCATTATTATTATTATTTTTTTAATGTAAAATTGATTTATTTATTTTTTACTATTTATTTGAGTAAAATAATAAAATGTATTTATTTATATACGTATTTATTTATGTTTTATGTTTTTAAGTTGAGTTAACAGTAATAACCCTGGTTTTAGTATTTTATTATTTATTTTTAGATGAAAGTTTTGATATTTTTGGACTGTACATGGGATGATATATCTGACTGTTTGCTTTTTACCTGAACACAGTCTCTGTTGGAAAATATAAATATATAATATCTGAGCAGTGTGTATCATGCATGTGTCCAGCTGACTATTATTGTCACTGCCATGGTGCTCAAATATGTACAGTAAACATGAAATCTCAGCCAGAGTCTATTCATATGCATTCTCAGGCCAATAACTCTTTAACCTTGGACCATATGCAGCCTCTGCAGATTTGTGGCCGTTTGGTCTATTGCTAAAGTGATGAACTGGCATTAGCATTAGCCTGGAATTCCCCACAGAGCGCGTCCAAACCGCCAAGCTGTCCGACGTCTGCATGTTTATTTGTGCATGAGAGGCTGGATATGTGTAAACCTGTCAGAGATTTTCCGCCAAGAACTCCCAAGGTGAGAGAGAGTGACCTCCACCAACTGTCCCTGACATCGCTCCTGCTCGCATCTTTATCATCATTTCTGTCCAGCCGAATGGGTCCAGTTCCGCCCGCTTTATTATTGCTGAATATATGCAGTGACAACTGTAAGTATATACTTATTTAAAACAAAATAATATGGAAAATATATACATTATATATATTTACAAGGATGAAAACCTTTATTGAGTAGTTTTGTTTGGCATGAATTATCGAGTCTTGAGTTTTTAGAACACACACACATATATATATATATAGTGGTGTATTGTAGTAATAATACTTCGTTATAATACTATAACAAAGTAATATTACTTTCGTTACAGTACTTCAATGTTTTTTGGAAGTATCTGTACTTTACTTGAATTTTTATATTTCAGCCAATTTTATATTTAAGCCAAATGTATACTTTTACTCTGATACATTTCCCTGAAACATATTCATTACTTATTACAAAATTGTCAGAAGTCAGAAGAACACGGACTGCAGAAAATCAGGTTTGACGAATCAGTCGTCTTGTGCTTGCAAGTTAGACTCCTAAAAACTTTTTCATGTGCAAACAATTACTTTACTTCGGCACAACCACGGAAGATTTAATTTTACACTCATGTCGAGTCTGCGGTGTGTGATTTACAGCATCGTCTGTGATAATATGGTAAGTGTTGTTATAATGATGTGCGAACTGACATTATCAAGTAGGCTATATAACCAAATCAAGATTAATTGCTTTATTTGTTCCCCAATTGTAAGTCGCTTTGGATAAAAGCGTCTGCAAAATGACTAAATGTAAATCACACACAGCACGTTGATTGATTAGTCTATAAAAACTAAAGATTCCAGGCAATCTGAATTATAGAAAGCAAAAAGCTTCTTTATGCTTTTATTTTTATATAATTTGATATAGTTAACTTAATCTAAATCACATCTATATAAGAGTACCGTTTTTCTGCAGATATCAGCATGGTAACACATTTAAAAGTTCAGTAAAGCAATAAGTGACTTACATCTTAGACATAATATTGCTTGTTTTTGCTCAATTTTGCCAACGAAAAAAAGTTCCAAACAAAGATCTCTCGTCTTTCACTGTCGTCACTCCTCATTTAACCCTTCCGAAGCTCCTCCGTGGGACTGAGAGCGGTGAGTGGCGCAGGTGTCATTCATTCATTATCATTTACTCCACCGGCCTCGCTCCGTTCCCACGGCTCTCGGCCCCATCCCTCTTAAGTTGTACTTAAGGACAACAAATATCACATACTTTAAGACTTTTACTCAAGTAATATTCTAAATGGTGACTTCAACTTCTACCAAAGTGATTTTCTGGTAAGGTATCTGTTCTTTTACTTATGTATGGTTTCTCAGATACTTTATACACCACTGAGAGAGAGAGAGAGAGAGAGAGAGAGAGAGAGAGAGAGAGAGAGAGAGAGAGAGAGAAATGTTTTGTATAAAATATTTTAGTGACTTATGCCATGAAAATTCAAGACTCGATTACCTAATATATATATATATATATATATATACAGTTGGGCAAAAAAGTATTTAGTCAGCCACCAATTGTGCAAGTTCTCCCACTTAAAAAGATGAGAGAGGCCTGTAATTTTCATCATAGGTATACCTCAACTATGAGAGACAAAATAAGAAAAAAAATCCAGAAAATCATATTGTATGATTTTTAAAGAATTTATTTGCAAATTATGGTGGAAAATAAGTATTTGGTCAATAAAAAAAAATTCATCTCAATACTTTGTTATATACCCTTTGTTGGCAATGACAGAGGTCAAACGTTTTCTGTAAGTCTTCACAAGGTTTTCACACACTGTTGCTGGTATTTTGGCCCATTCCTCCATGCAGATCTCCTCTAGAGCAGTGATGTTTTGGGGCTGTCGCTGGGCAACACAGACTTTCAACTCCCTCCAAAGATTTTCTATGGGGTTGAGATCTGGAGACTGGCTAGGCCACTCCAGGACCTTGAATTCCTCCCAGTCTATCATATATTCCAGACGACCACCATGTCACCGAGAGTCCAAGATATCCTGCATTCTATAGGCTAGGGGCTCCTCGATGATTTCCGGAGGAGGAGGGTACTGCAGGCTCGTCGGTTTATGTGACAGAGGGAGAGACAGGCTTGAGGAGTGAGACATGGAAGGATGGGTGGATACAATATTGTGCAGGGAGTTGGAGATGCAAAGTGACCTCATTTATCTGCCTCTCGATAGTAAAGGGACCGATATAGCGTGGACTCAGTTTCGGCAGGGTATGTGGAGATGCAGATTCCGGGTGGAGAGTCAGACCTTATCGCGATGGACGATAGATGGGGGTGGAAGACCGGAGGGCATCTGCATAGATTTTGTGTCTCCGCGGGTTCGGCGATGCAGATCTGTTCATCCAGAGCCCACCGGATGTGGCTCACAAGGATGGCTGGAGGGAGTATGTGTTCAGGTGAAGGGGTCCGTTGGGGGTATGAATATGTGAGAGCGAAACGGGGGTATGAATATGTGAGAGCGAATCCGCCTTGATATACTTGTCTCTAGGGTCAATATGTGATCAGTGGTTAGAGCATTGCATTAGCAGCGCAAAGGTTGTGAGTTCGATTCCCAGGGAACACACATGCTGAAAAAACATGTATAACCTGAATGCACTGTAAGTCGCTTTGGATAAAAGCGTCTGCTAAATGCATAAATGTAAATATTCCAGTTTTTTGTGGTCAGTGATGACCGTAAAGGGGTGTTGAGCTCCTTCCAGTCAATGCCTCCATTCCTCCAGCGCCAGTTTAATGGTGAGCAGCTACAATATCGTAGTTTCGCTCCACTGGTGAAAGCTTCCTGGAGAAGTAAGCACAAGGGTGGAGTCAGGGAGACTCTCTGTGGTATTGAGACAGCACTGCTCCCATGCCGGTGGTGGAGGCATCCACTTCCATTATGCATGGGAGTTGGGGTTTTGTATGTGAGAGGATGGGAGCAGTGCATAGGCCTCTTTGAGCTTCTTGTTGGCGGCTCAAACTTCGGAGTTCAAGGACAGAGACTTGTGTTTCTGACGGAGCATGAAATTGGGGGGTCTGAGAGGAGACTGAAGTTCTGAATGAACCTCCGGTAGAAATTTGCAGGCCAAGAAATCGTTGAAGTTCCTTTACTGACTTTACTGGCTGGGGCCAGTCCGGGATGGCTTGGACCTTCTCCTGGTCCATCTGGATCCCATCCGCACTGAGGATGTAGCCGAGGAACTGGGCCATGGGGCGGTCAAACTCACACTTCTCGAGCTTCTGGTAGAGGTGGTAATTCCTGAGTTGGCGTAGGATGGCGCGTGATGACGATGTTCGGCCAGGTTCTGGGAGTAGATCAGGATATTGTCTATGTACACAATGACAAATTGGTGGAGGAACTCCCAGAACACCTCGTTCATAAACCCCTGGAAGACAGACAGGGAGTTGGAAAGGCCATACGGTATGACCAGATATTCATAGTTGCCTGAGGGGGTAATGAAATCCCTATTCCACTCGTCGCATCCCCGTATACGAATGAGGTTATAGGCACTCCACAGGTCCAGCTTCGTAAAGATGCAGGCCCCATAGTGTTTCTCGAGGGCAGCAGGGACCAGGGGAAGAGGATACGGGAGCTTGACAGTGTGATCATTGAGGGTCCAGTAGTCGATGCATGGCCGTAAGCCTCTGTCCTTCTTGCCCACACAAAAGAAGCTTGAGGCCGCTGAAGAGGTAGAAGGACAAATTAACTGTTGTTGGAGAGCCTCCTTGATGTTATCCTCCATCACCTTGCGCGCCGGGATGGACAGGGGGTATACTAGATCCTTGGAGATTATAGCTCCAGGCAGCAGGTCAATGGCACAATCCCATGGCCGGTGCGGTGGTAACTTCGTGGCTGCCTGTTTGCTGAACACATCCTGGAACGACGTGTAGTCAGATGGGATCGTCGGAACCTCATGAGGTTCTGGGCTCTCCACTAGGTTACTAACCAGGGGTACAGGGACATTGGAGATAAATTAATGACATGGGGTGAGTAGTTGTACCATTTGCAGTGGTAGGGTAGAGATAGCAGGCTCCAATTGGAGGGTACTTACCACTGGGCGTAGGGGATGAGAGGGACACACCCAAATGAAGTGCCCCAGAACTCCGCAGTAGAAGCATAGCCCCATGGTGAGATTAGTATCCACTTCTGGTACTGGAGGACAGGCAGCTGGTGAGGACGGAGAATGATCGGTTATGTCCGGCTGACAGGTCGTGAGACGATGGGAGATCTTAACGGCCTTCTGCATAAAGCTCTCCAGACCGACATTTTCATCATAGATCGCCATCTGGGCTCTGATCTGTGGATCCAAGCCCTGACGGTAAGCAGTGAGTAGCACCGCCTTGTTCCATCCACACGAGGCCGCCAGAGTACGGAACTGTAGAGTAAAATCACTGGCCGAAGAATCTCCCTGACGGAGGCAGATGAGTTGGTCGGCAATGGAGAGTGAGCCGATTGATAGGCCGAAGACTTCATTGTAATGGGAAGAGAAAGCATCGAAAGAGTTAATTATAGTGGTCTGCAAGTTCCAGATGGCTTGTACCCAGAGCAATGCCCGTCCGGTTAGCAGGGAGATCAGGAAGGCCACTTTAGCCTGTTCGCTGGAAAACTTTGGGACTGCATCTCTATGTAGAGCAAAACTAGGAGTAAAATACAGCTACATTCAACCGCCTCACCTGAATAGTTTGCAGGGATGGCTATGGGACTGGCAGAGGCAGACTGTGTGACCAGAGAGAGAGCTGTTCGAAGAGCGCTGACCAGCTCTTCAAGGGGGTCCGCAGTGGCAGGGTTTGGGAACTCCATCTCTGGTCATTGGTTCTGGTCTGGTCTTCTTTCAGCAGATAGACACAGGAGACAGAGGTAAGTGCAATACAAACAAAAGGTTTATTGAGTAGCAGCAGAGAGGAATGAGATGAGCAGAATGTCCAGGTAAGCAGGCAGGGAATGAGAACGTCTCTAGGGGTTTATCTGAGTGAAAATGCCCTTTTCCTTTTCCAGGGGATCCAAAGGGAACATCGGAGCGTGGAGATGGTGGAGCACAGGAGCGATGGAGAACGGGGATAGGAACACTGGAGCAATTGGTAAGTGGGTCAGGCAAGTCATCATATGATATGTGCTTTCAAAATTAATTTTACTTTACTGATATAAATTTTTAGTTAATGATTGAAAAATCTACATGAAGTCAAAGTGTTAAGAAGAAATACATTTATTTTAACGGAATGGCTACACCACATGACATTTTTAGAGTCATTGAATTTAATCAGATTATAAAATGGCAAAGGATAATAATAAAAAAAAAAAAAAAAAAAGCCAATCAACCATAAAAAAGTAAAATTCTAAGCATTTTGCCATAAAAATAAAATAAAAAAAATAAAAAAAGTATTCATATTCAGAGTTGGTATTACAAAAAGTGTCAGTGGTGTTAGTAGCTTTATTATGTTAAAATGCAATGTAGCTAACTATGTAAAAGAGTATTTAAAGTTAGCTATTCTTTACTTTAACTGATTTGTTTTTAATCTTATATAATAATATACAAACTTACATCTTGGAAAGATACAGTTTTCAAAACAACCATCTACCAAACAAGGTTAGATGTTTCTATTTTTCTGTTAAACTACATGGGCTACAAAATAACGAATCCTTCTCTCTTGTATTTTTTTGTAGACATGCACCAGGACTTTATCATAAAACGTATAGTTGCACCCCACACCTCCCGAGCATAGAAACATGTTCAGACAGGCTTACTGGATTCAGATGTTTTGCAATAAGCGGCTGTTTTTTGCTCTGATAATTAGGCTGTCAGGCCCATTGCACAGACTTCCGACGGTTTAAACTTTCAAAACATCAAAGAGCCGATAGCGGTAAATGAGGTGCATCCAGTCCTGTTGAGTGAAACTCTTCAGGTTGCAAAGCAAGATCATTCTGTTTACTTGCAAGATTTCAGAATGACTTAAAACAGCAAATAAGATGAAGCATGTTATGCTCAGAAAGAAAGTATGTCTGCACATAATTATTGTTTAATCTTAATAAAGTTCCAATATATGGGAGGTTTAAAAGTAAAAAAGCAAGCAACTAGCCTGCATTTGCATCAAGATTTATACAAAGTACATACAAAGTAAGTATGTTTAATTTTTAAAGCATATGTTGCTTTAAATCCAAATGAGCTGTTGCTCTTGTGCTAGTGGACTAAGAAATACATGCAACGTTAGTTTAAACTAATACAACATATTTGCATTGGTCATAACTTATGGAGAGAAAAAACACAAACACTGTACAAGGATGAAACATTGCAGAAAGACTATTCACGTAAAAAAAACAATGAAGTATAGTTTGGGCATTTTAAATCCATTTTGAATTCTCTATATGAACTTGATTCAGAAGATTTCCGGTGAATGAAGATGACAGCTTTTTATCGTTTCTTACAGAGAGATAATGTGCAACTTGGTAAGCAGTGCCAAAAAAAAAAGTGTGGTCACATTTATTGTTGTTCAGTACAATTTTGTAGACAAAATGCAGTCAATTCAATTGGAATCGTGATTAGGAATTTTGCGAGAAGATGCAAGAGTTTCCCAGTTTGTCTTGTTGTGTTCAACAACATGCTCAGGCATTCATGCAAATTCACAGATTTGACCAACAGAAAGCTGTAAGTGAAGTGATTATTTCAATCATTATCTAAAATAATAATACTAATACTAATATTATTATTACTACTACTATTAATAATAATATTAATAATATTTTTGATTTAATAAAACATCAATTTCTAAACACATATCATATATTATTAATTCATTAATTTCAATTCAGTCTTTCTATAGTGTGAAAATAAGGACAATTTTGTTTAGTGTTTTACAGTTTGAAAAGTGTAAAAAGTGAGGTCACATTTACCATTGTTCCATGAATTATTTGGGGGTGAAATCCAGTCATTTCAATTAAAATCAATGCAATGGAAATTTTGAGTGTGAAAAGTGAAAAAAGTCTATGAAAAATTGTATTTGAGGATGAAAAGTCTAAAAAGTGTGGTCACATTTACCATTGTTTGGTGAAGTTTTGTGGGCAAAATCCAGTCATTTCAATTGAAATCAACTTAATTGCAGATTAATATTTTGCAACATGTAAGGGTTGTCTAAGCAAATTTGCTGTGTTGACCAACAGAAACTTCTGCTTTGTATAAGTACTTATATAACTTTAGTTGAAAATGTGTAAGTACGTAAATAAATAAATAACAATGTAAAAAGTGTCGTCACATTTATTGCTGCTTAACAAAACTGAAATTGATGCAATTAAAAATGTCATGCAAATGCAAAATATTTTACCACACAAACATGCTCACAGTTGTTCACGTGAATTCACTGTTTACCAACAGAAAGCTGTGTTTCATTTATCGATAGACTAGTGATGATAAAAATGGACCCTTTTTACTGCAAAAAAGACAACATTTTGCAAACACCACAATCTTATGGCATTCGACAAACTGTCTTAAGGAAAGAGTTGAGTAAATATTCGACATCTGTTGGCTAAAGATTAAACTGCATTAAAAATAACAGATTATGGTTTTGGAATGACATGAGGGGGAATAAATAATAAAACAAAACAAAATGATTTGGGGGTTGAACAATTGATTTTTATTGAACAGTGAATGGACAAGAGTTAAACATATATCAGGAAAAGTATTTTCCTGATAAAAATCTAATTTATCTTCATATACTCTTATTTAATTGGAAATATCTTGGTACTCTCTGAAATATTTTGAGCTTTAAAGAGATTTTAATTGGGGAAAATGACTGATAAACTTGTGTGGGTGGTAGAAAATGAGGCAGAAAGAAATTATATGATGCAAATAAGGGCCGTCTGACACGAGATTATTATGTTGGTTTATGAGGGCAGTCTAATGATCAATTCCAATGAGTCGAAAGAAAGCTATTACAGCCAAAACACTCTCATCGCAGATGTATTAATGTCCAGGAGAGAATAAATAACAAGCAAAGGTGAGTGGTTAAGCGTGTGTAATTGTCCCCCTCCAACATTAATCAATTTCCTATTTACCTTTTTTTTTGTATCGCTAATTAGATAAAGCTATTGGCGCCATGAATATTGACACAATTGGCCTAACTGGATGTGGAGCACTGGGTCCCTCGGAAGCCATTATGAAGGATGGACAGCTGGTCCCTGGCCTGGGCCGGCCAGAATCAATCTCTAGTAAACAAGGCCGTACTGCTGGGTGGGGAGGAGGGGTAATTGAGTTTTCTGTCATGTTATGGCGGCAGAACAGGGACTCCATCAGTGGGAGCAGTTGGCTGCCCCGTATCCTGCCGGGCACCAGAACCCACCATTATGGTGTCATCTCAATTGCCTTTTCAATGTCTCCATGAAAAATTGGATTTGATGTAATCTTGCTAACTGTACTTAAGTGCATTAAAGATGCATTTAATCTTTATTTGCCATGGATTTATGCATGATGATACGTATAAGGCAGCAGTGAGTTTGGCATTGTCACATATGCAGTGGACAGAAATGTCCAAAGAATATAAGTATATATTTCATATAGTAAAATTACTATTATAAATTTGAATAATTGCAATGATACATTGTGATATTATTATGAAATAATCATAATATTATATTAATATTTTAGCTATTGTTTTATTAATATGGTGAAATAAATAAATAAATAAATTATAGTAAAGAGGATATATATATTACACTGCAAAAGTATATGTTTTAATAATTTTAATTACCTATTTTATAATGGTATATGTGAATATATTAATTATTAATTAAATGAAAGGAAATTAATTATTTTATCATTTTTAAAAACGAAAGATCTGTAATTTTCAGTCAGTTTAACATTATGTCCCAAAATAACTAAACTAAAAACTTAAATAAAGATGAAAAAACTATTTAGATAATGATAATAATAATAATATACAACTAAATGACTACATTTTGAATTGAATTTAATCTAATTAAAATTATGAATAAAACTGTAAAAAAATGTACCCAATAAATAAATGTCCGAATGTTTGGATGAAAAAACTAATTTATTTATCTCACTAAGACTTAATTTGCGACACACACACACACACACACACACACACACACACACACACACACACACACACACAATGTGAATATATTGTAAAATGTAATTTATTTCTGTGATCAAAGCTGATTTATTTAGCATCTTCACTCTCACATGATCCTAAAGAAATCATTGTAAAAAGCAGATTTTTTACTGTATTTTGAAAAAATAAATGCAGGCTTTGTGAGCTTCTTTCAAAGAATGATAATGATAAAAATCCAAGTCAATTCACACTTTTGCACTTTTTCATGATCTAGAAGAACTAATTCGGTTTTACTCCAAACATTTGCCAGCTAGTGTATATGACATTATACTGACCACCAACCGCTCTTGCAAAAAAAGTGCAATTAAACTGCTCTTTATAAAAGAAAATAGTCCTTTCTTAACCTTCAAAGCTGTGCGACAATCCACCTGGACGTTTTAAGATACTTCTTTCATGTATAATAGCAGAATGCTTAAGAAGATCCAGGGGAAAAAGTAGGTAGCGCAAACACTTCTGCAGGAAAAATGACAGCAAATTGGTGCGTGTCAGAACGCCAGCACACAAAAAAAAAGTAAATCAATGAAGAGTAATGAAGTGAAGAAAGAACACTTTAAACAAACGGAGCATTTTGACAGCGATTGAGTGGCTCCGTGACCTTTTATCTGTGTAATCTAAGCTGGCTTTCGCACCCTGTCCTGACTGCTCACGGAATGCTTATAAAAGCCAGGCTTCATTTAAAGCCCCGAACCCAGCAAGGCCCTTGAAAAGCTCCTGAATCTGGCTGTCAGGGCTAAAAGCTTCAAGTCATTTAGATATAAAGAGCGCAGATTCACACAGTCCTGTTTTTAATGATCTACTTCTCGTCCCTGCCCCCTTCAATACATGTCTGTAATTGCGTCGGATGAAACAGGGAAGACGGCGTTTGGCATAAACGAGATTGGTGTCTCGCTCGGGACTAGCGCTGCGATAATTGACTTGGAAACAGTGTGTCTGTCACGTACGGATCCCCATCTGTGCTATGGGCTGTGAGTACCTGAGAGCCCGTGTCAAGGGCCGGTGTTGGGATCGAGGGGCCACCGCCATAAATGTCATTAAGTCATAATGGTACTTCTGCTGTTCTGTGCTGAGCAAGTGCTGGATGGGATGGACTGATTTTGGCTGGCAGGGCCGCTGGGACGTACCCTGCTATCTATGCCAGACGCAGTTGGAGAGGCGGGACCCGGATCTGTTTGCTGGCCCTTTAATAATCAGCTGAGGCTGTGCCAGTGATGCTGCCTTCAGCGCTGAATGGATATTAGTGTGTCATGTGATATCAGATATCAGAAATGAGACTGCATGACTTTGCATTCAGCTTAGCTTTTGAACAGTAAAAACTAATTTGAATCTCCAAATTATGACTTCATAAATAAGTAAGTGTTGTAAATTAATATAAATACTGATTTTAAAATACTTAAGGTTTTAGTAATGGTTGTAATACAATTTGTCATATAGTATTTGACATGTATACTATTTAAATAAATAAATAAATAACAGGATTTATAACATTTCTGTTTCCAGAAGTAACAATTTAGTTTTCTTGAGCACATGGAATGGAAATTATTTATTATTATTATTATTAAATTAATTCAATTCACAACATGGATGAAATTATAGCTAGTATTAGTTGGTAACATGCTGTGAAACATGCAGCAGATGTTTTCTTATCGAGTCGGCTTTGTTTTCAGTTGCAGGTTGCTAGTATAACATGTGGATAATCCAGAAAAGTAACCATCCTGCTAAATTTCAAATCCCACTGTCAGAACCTGTGGCACAAATAGAAGCACCACTGATGGATATGGAAACCTCTATAAAATAGAAATCTCTAAAACAAGATCAGAAAGGTCACAAAGAATTTGCCTCGTATGTGAAATAGGAAAAAAACAGCAGCCTCCTATCATAGGATGCATTTCATTATGGAGGTAGGCCATTCTGAGAAATGTAGTGAGCAGAATGTAAATAAAGAAGAAGAGGAGGTGTGGACCAATCATAAAGAGTGACATTTTGAGGTAAAAAAAAATAGCCCATGCCAGCAAAATACTATTTATAAAGCAGATGTAAATGCTTGGCTAGTATGTTGCAAGCACAAATACCTCTATACTCAAGGGGGCGATAGAGTTGCTGAAGTTTTCTGTGCCAGATTATTATTATTAGTATTCAAATAGTTAGTCCCACCATAAAAGACAAATAAAATGTTCACAGGGACAGTAGAAGACAATTTATGCTAATGTCTAGTATAGCGCACATAGTGGTGACACTGATAATGCAATGCATATTTGCAAACTGCTTTTCTAAATTTCGAAACATGAAAATCAAGCTTGTTATGGTCTCATTATAGCTTGGTTAGCATCTGAGTTGGGAATGCCTCTTTAAAACTAGCTAGTCAAGGTACAAGCTAAATTAATTTAGTTGTGCTACATTCAATCTAAGGCATCCAAAGCTTTATCCGTTAAAACATGTTGTGAGATAAACTGAGAATTGTGAGAAAAATATCACAAGATGTGTCAAAATTGCAAGAAAATATTAATAAGTTGAAGTCAGAACTTTGAGAAAAAAAGTTGCAAGATAAACTCAGAATTGAGAGAAAAAAAGTCACGAGATTAAGTCAAAAATGCAAGACAAATGTTGCGAGAGAAACTCAGATTTGCAAGAAAAGTCACAGATTAAAAAAGTTGCGAGATTAATCAGAATCATGAGAAAATGTTGCCAGATAAAGTAAGATTTGCGATGAAAAATGTCACAAGATGAAGTAAAACCTGTGAACAAGGTTGCGAGATGAAGTAAGAACTGCGATAAAAAGTCACAAGTTACGAGATGAACCTGTATTGTGAGAAAAAGTGGCGAGATAAACTCACAATTGCGAGACAAAGTTACGAGATGTATCAGAATTGTGAGAAAAAAAGCCACAATATGAATCAGAATTGCAAGAACAGAGAAAAAAAATATTATTGTGAGAAACATAATAGTATATTGTACATTGCTACAAGAAGACAAAAAACAACCTTATCCTCCCTAAAAAAATCTAAAAATCCTGGGGCTTAAAGGAAAAAAAAGAGCAAATAGCAAGACTTAAAAAGGTCAGCATAGACTCTGTTAGTACACCTTTAAGTCTTCAAGGGAGGGAATCCATCTAACTGCAATGTTTTCCTTTTGATGAGGTGGAGCACAAGGAGGTAATAATCCTGTCAAGAATAAAGAAGGTGCTGCTGGCAACATCCATTGTGAGCTTTACCTCTTAGAATCATTAAAAGTGCAGCATGTCAACAGAAAGGAGTTTCGTCTTTTCTTGACTCCATTATTTCCTGACTCCAAAGCCAGTAAATAATGTCAGAGCAACGAAAATTGAGACCACATGGCCAATGAGCACCATCTGTCCTTATGCTTGGTTACCTTCAACCCCCTTTGCATGAAAAAAATAACATATAGCTCAAAAAAACATGTTTTTTTTCTTTCTTACAAACAATAATATATCTACATTTTATATTGTTTTATACAGTGTTTTAGCTGCATTAGCACAGCAAAATGGAAGTGAAAGGCTTGTATAAAACACTTGACTTTGTGCCGCACATGGAGCACAGGAAACCATCCCCATTCCTGTTGATTTATACACTTCTAGATAACCGTGATTTAGTGGTAGTGATCTCTCTGCCATGATTAATGGATAAAGACCGTTGAGGGTATTCAGAAGCAAGTCAGCACTTAAACACCGGTGTCTGGCAGCCAGCAGCAGTCAGAGCATTGTATTGATTACTTTAAACATACTTGTGCACTGTCAGAATTCTGTGTTTTAATAATCATGTTTAAAAGCCGTGTTTAAAAGTAGTACACATTTTTTAAATCCGTTGACTAGCGTAATAAACACATGTACAATTCTTGATTACAATTTCAACTGTAGTGCTATATAATATTTGTAAGTCAAAAAAGCATATACAGGGAACACCAAATTAATACCCATGGCTTTTAATGATATATTGAGGTTTAATGAAGTTAAAAGATTGGTCTGTGCAAGAAATTGAACATTTACAACATTATTACCTGTAATCCAGAGCCTCAGGCAAACGGGTCAATTACTGTCCATGAACTGGTTCTTTCAGACATAGTGTTTTAACGAACTGGTTCAAATAACTGATTTCTTTCTTTAATCACGCAATGATGTCACAAATACTCAATTATATTATTAAAGCACCCAATAATTATAGTAAATGTGGATGTTTTTTTTTTCATGTCTAACGCATCAGCTCATGTTTTTACAAAAACAATGAGAAACCATAAAAAGTTCCTTTCGGTGTTCATTCAAGTGCTCGGTTCACACATGCGCATATTTTACCTCAGTTCAGTGACTGATGGAGGAACTGGAGTGCCGATTCAGTTCATTCATCGCAGGATCTGGTTAATTTCGACTGTCGTGACAGTCGGATGTCTGAATGTGAGTTTAGTTTGAGTAAATTCTAGATCTGTGCTGCTCAAGTCACAAACCGTTTCAGACGTTTCAGTCCCATTTGTTGAACTGATTCATCCAGTTCACTAAAAAGAATCGATTCGAAAGAATGATTCGTTTGTGAACCAGACATCAGTTCATTTACATTTATGCATTTAGCAGACGCTTTTATCCAAAGCGACTTATATTGCATTCAGGTTATACATTTTTGCAGTGGTGGTCAAAGTACACAGATCAAGTACTTGAGTAAAAGTACAGATACGTATAATAAAATATTACTCCAGTAAAAGTAAAAGTACTGCTTTTTCAATTTTACTGAGTGAAAGTACAAAAGTACTCAATTTTTATGTACTTAAGTAAAAAGTACTGATAGACAGATTTATTTTGCAATTTTATATAGACTACTTTATTTAATTTTATATTAGCACATATTTTTATAATCATACTGCCCAAAATACCTGGGTTTTTCCCAAAATAACCACTATATAGAGTCAAGATATATATTTTGTTGATATGGACTACGTTGATGAGAGTGATGTAGTAATGTTCACTGTGAAGCTTACACTGTCATGTACCTGAGAGAAAACAGATTTCACCATCTAGTTTTCACCAGTAAGAAAAACGTGTTTTAGAACTTGTTGACGCAGAACATCAGTTATATATGACATGAGAATTAGGCCTGAAATTAGGAAGAACATTTTAAAGGAAAATCTAATTATATTTTCATAATGATTTTTTTTTTCTTCTCAAACCTTGTCTGTGGTGTAAAAACACCCCTGGCCCAATGCCCCCAGAGGGCATCACTTCCCACTCTGATAATTACTGTAGTTACTATGTTCTGAACATCACATCCTTTCTTTTTCCCTCAGATGGAATCTATCTAGGTGGCTGAATAAAGATATTTGGACTTTATATCAAAACATTTCCTCAACTTAGCACCAGCAAGCTTGTTAGCTAGACAGTTAGAATCAGCTAACAATATTTACTTATTTTCAGTATGGTTATGAATAAACATTCATATCTGTCTACTCGGCTAGTTGATCTGAACAATATAAAATGTATACTGTTGATAAACAATATAAAACAGACGTCACATAGGTCTAAATGCATAGCATTAAAAACTGCTAACGTTACAACAGCGGGAATATGAACGTGTATCTCCCCGGGTCCACACCATCTTAACTCGTTCTTGCTCCGAGCGGTCGCGAACCCGGGATTCCGGCGCGAGGCGGGCGCTCTAACAAGGAACGCCAAAGGCTACAGCCTCTTGCATCAGTCGCTAGGCGCCTCTTTTTGAGGTGAGGAGTGAGGTTTACACATAGCCCTTACTGGTATACATCCGTTACACGAGCATCAGTTATTTTATTTAATCGGTGTTATTTTAATGTTTTGTTTTTGACCTAAAACATAACGTTAGAGACACTGATGTTGATCTGTCTGCATTCAAGCATTTCAGTGGGCTTAATTAGATCACCCTTTACAGCAGATTTAGTTCACAAATAACTGACAGTTTTGACCTAAATATTATTTTCAGTTACAATAATTAATCCTAAAATTCGACATTAGTAACGTACTTTTCACAGCATCAGTAGCGCGCTCACGAGATCTCCGGTTCTTTACTTGTGAGTTCAGTTCACTGAAGAAGACTCGCTCTAAACGGATCATTTGAATCAGTGAGTTTTCGACTGGAGAACAGCTGCAATCGGATCATTGCAATTCGTCAATGAATGGTTTGTTGCGATTTGCGAACCGATTGAACAGGTTCATTGAAAAGAATCAGTTTGTTCATGAATCATACACCGCTTCTGCGTCTCGAGCACGTGATGTATCACGTGAGTAACGATATGTTTTATGAAATGTAGTGAAGTAAAAGTGCGATCTTATGCTTTGGAATGTAGTGAAGTAAAAGTAAAGTTACTCAAAATAAAACTACTCCAGTAAAGTACAGATACTTGAAAAATGTACTTAAGTACAGTAACGAAGTAGTTGTACTTCGTTACTGACCACCACTGCATTTTTGTATGTACAGATCTGAGATGACCGAACACCGGAGATGATGCCAACCTCTCAGAAGACCTCGGATGAAGCCAACACTGAAATAACTACCAAATTGTACTATAAAGCTTGCTTCAGACCGTTTGCCTGAGGCTCTGGATTACAGATAGCAATGCTGTAATGTTCAGTTTCTTGCACAGACTGATCATTTCGCTTCATAAGACCTCAATATATCACCAAGAGCCACAGGTATTAATTTAGTGTTGTTTGAATTTGGTTTTTGACTCGCAAAGTGACGTTTGCCATTCAAGTGTATCTCATTAATCACCCCGATTTCAGCTAAAAATTTAGGAAAATCATGGATTGACTGAGGGTGAGTAAAATTAACAGCAAATTTTCATTTTTGGGTGAACTATCCCTTTAAATAAGATTACTTGAATTTAGTTTTCTTCTTAAAAAAACAACATGATAAAGTATGCTTCTTTTCACTAAAGCTTTCAGTGGCATAAAATGTACATAGACGAGTAACGTTTTTATATAATCTCTGACATCTCCGACTAATTTTAGGATTTCACCTTTTAACCATATCGTAAAGGCTCTTACACTTTTACGCCTGAGCATCTAATGGATAATAATGCCTAAGTTCCATTTTGAGGGTTGATGCCTTTAATATTAGTTCAGGAAATGCACAAATTGTCTGATTATAGGCCATTAAATGGCATATGAAAAATAGTTTGGCCACGACAGAGATTTGGCATGCTTTATTGGACAAGGTGATTTGGAACAGTGGTGGGTGAGCTTGATGCTGAGATGAAGTGCGGGGGAGGATTTTGGGTTCTAATTACCAGCAAGGGAGCAGTGTGCAAACAACGGCCTCTGAATTAATTGTTGGCAAATATTGAAGGACTGACCAGTGGAAGAAGATTGATAGGAGGGTTTTAAGAGGGATGCTGCAAATTAAGGCTCTTTCAAATCACCCTTTTCTCTACACAATGGCTTTGCCTCCTTCCGTACCAATCCCCCTGAAGGACTTCCTTTACAAAAAGCTGTCAGTCTCTAAAAAATAAGAGAGAGCACTTCCGAAATGGCAGAGTGGGTGAGGGGTTAGAGGTTAACTGCCGTTCTGTTGGATGAATGGAACTTTGACAAGTTTTAAAGCTTGTGTACTGGAAAAACAAAGAAAAATGAGGAGGTCAGATGGTGGACAGGAAAGCAAGAGAGTTTCCCATTACTTTAATTAAAGATGAATTAATACTGTACCAAAACTGTTCAATTGGAAATGGTAATCCTTAAAATAATGACAGATCTGAACTTTAGTTGGCAAGTCATATTGTGTATTTCCAAGATATTCCTCATTTGATGTATTTCCAAGATATTCAAGGCAAAAAAAGAGGGTGATAGTAAGGAGGAACTTTTGGGTTCAATGAAAAATATAAGTGTTGAAGAGAATAAAGAAGTTACATTATTTAAAAAATGTGCTAAACATAACATATACTTAGGAATGTATTCTTTGTATTCATCTTGGTTTCCTGTGTGGTAAAATAGATAAATAGATAAACAAATGGATGAATGAATGGATGGATGGATGGATGGATGGATGGATGGATGGATGGATGGATGGATGGATGGATGGATGAATTAATTAATTAATTAATTAATTAATTATATATATATATATATATATATATGTATTAATACAAAAAGTACTCTAAAATATTCTGTTATGAAACCATCAAATAAATGTAAAAATAAATGTTACATATTTTCCTTATACCTGAAAACGCATGTATACAATTACATAATTATTTGTAATTCATTTAAATTCATTAAAAAATGTTTTCATAATATATTTTCTAAATAAATAAATACAAGCACATGTGTGTGTGTGTGTGTGTGTGTGTGTGTGTGTGTGTGTGTGTGTGTGTGTGTGTGTGTGTGTGTGTGTGTGTGTGTGTGTGTGTGTGTGTGTGTGAAAATGTCCAAATCAGATCAGATTTTAATATCTGAAAAAAAATATGTTTTGAATTTTTCATAGAAGAAATGTATAAAATGAATATACTAATAATAATAATAATAAAAATTAATAAACAAACAATCATGAATTGGAATGTTAAAAGTATGTGTTCCACACACCAAGTGAGTTGCTAATTTTGATGAAAGAAAATAAGACTATGAAAAGTCATAGATAAATCAGGATTGTTAAAGTCAATGTAATACAACTGGGTTTCATGTTGAATTATATCCGTTCTTTGGATAATGGTTGTGGTCTTGAACAGGCCCCTTGTTGTCAACGCAATCTAGTCAATGAAATCAATCCTTTTATCTATCCCCACTAAGTAGCTTAACCCTTCACACTTTAGATGTTTTATTGATGTCACGTTCTCTGCGGCTGCAGAGCTCAACTGTATGCAATGTCCCTCCATTTGTCTCCTGACCTCATTCTGACTCTACCTTTGCATTGTCAAAGAAGAGCCCAGAGTCATTGAGAGATGCAAAAGGGCTACAGAGGTCTGTTGAATAATCATCAATAACCCGCTTAAAGGTAGAGAGTAAAAGGAGGGTGGACAGTGTTGTCGATGGATGTGAGAAGAACTTCAGGGGAGGAGGGGGAACCATTTCACTAAAAAGCCCTCGTGCTATTTCGAAAGCTGTTTCCACAGGCTTTAGTAATTCATGGCCGGACTTTGGCGAAAAAAATAGACATTTATCACCTGGACAAGACATTGGTGCTGCTTGGGTAAGAAGGATGAGTATCCCAGGTGGAGTAATGGGAGATTGTCATGTTGCGTGAACACACGAGCGTCTCTGGCTTTCACGTTTTTAAGATGGGTGATGTGCGAATGAGATCTATGTCTGGCCGATGTGTGGGAACCAAAAACAGCTGTTTTCCAAGAGTTGATGAGGCAGGCATTGCTTTAGCTGAGACTCCTTTATCCCAAAAGGGCTTTCAAGAGGGACATTGAGCTTATCTGCTTTGAGATGTGGTTTCCAAAGTAAACAGTGGCCATGCAACATATCTACAACCAAGCCGTCTTAAAAATAAACGTGTTTTTGCAGTGATGTAGAAGAACTGCTTTAGATTCCCAAAAGAAACTTTCAGTGAACCAGTTATTTTTTTTTTCAAATAAATGTTCCAAAAATCTTTTTTTACAGTGATGTCATAAAATAAAATGTTTGGTTCCACAAAGAACCTTTAGCTAAATGTCAGTTCTTATAAGAACCATTTGTATTAGTCTGAAGAACATTTGAATGATCTAAGAGTACCAAATGCACATTGGGAATTTGTATGCCAAATTCGGTCTTGGTTTTACCCTTTGAATTCTTGTGTGACCCGTACTACTCCTAGATATGCGATCCATTTCTTAGCAAGCAGATGATGTTAAATCCCATTTGGATTAATTTCTATTCAGTTATAGCTCTGATTCTTTGCTCAGTGCTCAGTGCCTGTCGAATGTGACTGTGAAAAGTCAGGATGTGGACATTATTTTTGCCCTGTTTCCCAATGTTATAAAACATTTGTACACTATCTTAAAATTCTACATTGACTGACCTAACTATAACCCATAACTTCAGTATCATCATCTGTTTTTAAACAAACAAAGCGAGAACAACCATCTATTCTCTTCATGACAACTTACTGTATACAGCAAATTGCATGATTCAGAGAGCAACAAAAGGTGGATTAAAGCTGAGATACTCCAAAAAGAATGACAAATGGAAGCTATAAATACAGTTTTTGGTTTTCACCATCAAATACAACAACACAGACACATACAAATCCCCAATTAAAGGCCAGGTCTTGGCCTGTCTTGCTGGCAGTGCAGTGTTAACTTAATGCAGCATGAAAAAATCATTATGCTGCTCCACAGATGGAGCCAGTCAAGCAGAGGGACCCTTGTCCTCCTCTCAGATGGACATTTGACCATGAACCCTGCTAAAGAGACCATAGCTGAAAGACTTACTGTGCACACCTGACCGAAATATACCACTGAGAAACCATGAGCTAGTGTAGATAACAAGTAGGTGGGCATTTAAGTCAGACCATTGACAAAATATTACAGTACTGCAAGCACATATAATTTCATGTTAAATAGGGAATATTTTAGTTGAGTTATTTCTAATACATTTTTTAAGTACATCTTTATATGTTCTGAAATGTACTGCTGAATGCACTGACAAGCATTTATGATAAGCTAAAATATCCTTTGATATAATTCTGGTTTTAATGGCTGTGTAGGTTTTAACAACCCTTAAGACTATAAAAGTTTGCTGATTTCTTAGAAAATTATCTTTGTAAGTTTTGCCGATGTGATGTCCTTGATAACCTTTCCACCTCACATGCCTTGGGGGCCCAAACATCAAAGGACATGTAAACACGTTTTAAGGCACTATAAAACTCAAGAAAGGTAAAGCACAAGCTCTCTACCATTTAACAGTTTTATTACAGAGCAGAAAGCATGTTCCATTTGAGCTTTTAAATACAACTAAGTGCCTGAGAGTGGATTGTAATGGACTAAGTCAGTTGAGAGAGTTACACACCACAGTATATATATATATATATATATATATATATGAAATCGATAAGATGAAACTGCAACTGGGGTTTGACAGTATAGAACTTGCCAATCTAAATAATAAAGTGCACTGAAAAATATATATATATATATTAGCCAATAGTCAATAACAGTTGACCCCAAAATGAATAAATAAATGAGCCTCTTCATTAGAGCAGGAAAGAAAATGTTTAGCTGAAACCGTGCTTCATTGTGATTCATAAAATGCAAGTCAATGATTATCGTAACTTTGAGGGTCAAAAAAGCAAATAGAGCAACACACACACATTTTTTAAATAAATACAAAAAGAATACCTGTGACTTCTGACGATATATTGAGGTCTTATGAAGTGAAACGATCAGTCTGCGCAAGAAACTGAACATTATTTACAACATTATTACCTGTAATCCAGAGCCTCAGGCAAACAGGGAAATATGATTATTTACGATTCAACTGTTTGTTTACTTAATCACATTATAATGTCATGTATATGCATTTATATTATTAAATTATCCGATAATGAGTGTTTTACATGTCTAAAGAATATAAAGTGAATAAACTAGTCTTCATTAGCTCACCTTTTTACATAAACCACGAGAAACCTTAAAAACTTTAATTTGGCCCCTTCATTCAAGTGTTCGGTTCATATACGCGCATATCAGCAGCTCATCAGTCTGCGGACCGAGTTGAACTGTTTCCTCAGTTTAGTGACTACCGCTAGTTTGGTTCATTTTGAGTCTGAATGACTACCAGGCATCCAAAAGTTAGTTTTGATTGAGTAACTATCTGTAGATCTATGCTGCTTGACCAAAACCTGTTTAGATGCTTTAGTCTGATTTGATGAACTGGTTTAACTAGTTTATTAAAAATAACTGATTCAAGGAATGATTCATTTATGAACCGGAAACCTCTCAAAGAGGCAATGGATTACAATGTTATAAATAATGTTCAGTGTCCAATTGTTTCGCTTCATAAGACCTCAATATATCGTCAGGAGCCACGGGTACTAATTTTATGTTGCCTGCATGTGCTTCTTTGACTCTCAAAGTGCCGGTAGCCACTGACTTGCATTTTATGAATCCACATGTTTCAGCTAAACATTTTCTTCACTGTTCTACTGAAGAGAAAAAGTCACCTACATCTTGGATAGAGGAGGGTGAGCAAATTAACATATTTTGTTGTATTTTTTCTGGTTGAAGTCTACTGTCGAATGTACTGACAAGCATTTCTGGGAAACTAAAATATACTTATATTGTGTATATTGTGCCTTAGCAAATACTGCTAAAGGAATTTGCAATTGATTTGCTGTATAGCATCATAAAATCATGTTTCTCAGCAAAGTGCTTAGATCTTCATCGTATCTCTACCTCGGCTATGCTAAATCAACGCTGCACCTGGCAAAACATACCGTGTCCTGTATTAAACTTAGTGACAAAAGCATTTTTATTTTCCAGCAGAACCGCATTTGAACCCTGATGCTGTCTCAATGAACCTATGACAAAGATTCACAGTTTATTCGGGCCGAAATGGTTGAGTGCTAGTTTATTAGCTCGTTGGATGGTTCGAGTGTTTCCATAAAAGTGAATTACAGCCTACGTCATCCGACTTAAATTCGATTTACAATGTCTTTATCTAGTTTATTTGTCATTTTACACAAAGTATGATTGTTCAGGGAAGCTTATTGACTGCATTTCTGGCTTTCAGCAGCATTTGCCATGTAAGTCCCACTGGTGTTTAGCCACTTGGTGGCAAAGGTGGGTCACATTTCACAGTTACAGGCTTTGGGAGAGTTTTAGGTCCCATAGCAGCGACGGGATAATAACTTTTGCATGTAAACCTTGTTTTGCATTGATGTATTCCTAAGCAGAATGCAATATAACTGCCATG